>JAPESX010000970.1:0-12613 GCA_029590615.1 Nemania bipapillata
TACTGCTTTGCACGGTGATAATTTACGGTAACAATTCACGGGCTAGTCCCTTTGATTTCTTGGTTCCTTTGATTCTTGATTTCATCGATNCTATAYRATTNTTGCGTTTTATTTATATGCCTAGATAGTGGTATCTATAATGTAGTTCGCGTACTCCTTCACATCTACTCATAGGATGGATCGCTATGGGATTCGAGAGCAACCCCGGTTACAGTCAAGGATAGGGATTAGCGACACGTAATGGTAAGTGACCGCAGCAACACAGACTCATCAACGCAAGGTACATCACAATAGTTATGGGGTCTTGATATTCATCTAACACTAGCAGACTATTTCGCTTGCTTACAACTATCGGAATTGTCCATGAGCACAAAAGAAATCGAGGATACCTATACATAATTGATCGTTTGTATTGAAACACCGATGTGCCACAAGATATACCTGATCCTGATGCTGACATGCACGAAATGTCTTACACCCAACTGCCGGTAAGCTCCCCAGATACCCGGGAATATGGCTACCGTGAGACGAAGCCAACATGGGCGGGCGGGCGCTAAAATGCTCCTCGGGAGCCTCGGATCCCAAACCTCCTTCCCTAGTGAGGTCGTTAGGTCTCCAACAAGTCTCGCATGATTAGAGCCTGCGAGTGATCATAACTTGAAGTAAGTATTCGAATCTATTAAGCTAATTTTCCCGCATTCTTAGATGATATAATCCAAACCCGAGGTTATCTGATTCCAAGAACCAGTTCGTTGGTCTTATCAGATCAATCTCTAGATTGTCAGCCCATCAGCATTGCCCATCTCTTACAAGTGCCTTCACATTCTTCTAACACTCCCTAGCTAGTTTCTTACTCGCCTATGAATAATATTGATTATCTATGCCATGGTTACAAAGAGCTGGCGATGTTAGAAGTTGAAATACCATAGCCAAGCTTTCTTAGTCGTTTCAAGCAGCCTGACATGGATTAACGACTCAAGGTTCCATTAACAAGATATGTAGTAGTATTAAGCTAACCCATCTTGGGCAACATAGAAGAATATCACCAACATAGTGGCAATCACGGAGATAAGTAACTACTTCGTTGACACATAATCACGATGCGAGCCACAAGGCTGCATAGCTGCGAACCTCCTTACTGCATTGTTCCATGAGACACACAACGGGCAGACAGGTTTTTTGTTTCCGGAGCGGACACTGTGCTGCCAACACTCCCCCGTAACACAGTAGGTCAGAAGTCCAAACTTACATGCCCAAATACCAGTTGCAATGCCTGTTTTGACAAGACGTCCCGCGTCGCATCACTGAAGTCACATACTTCTATGGACTATGCGGTGGTGCGCTAATGCTAGGAGGTAGTGAGATTGCACTTTTCCTACTTGACGAACAGCATCCCCATGTACTTGGAGGTAGTCCAGCCCGGAGACTTTCCACATACATACCGTATGCTGTTTCTCGGACTTTATAGTTCCCTTTGTTCTTTCTGTTTTAGGAAGGCCACTGTACTCTTACGATGCTACTACATGGAAATAGGCGCCTGTTTGCAACCGTTCGTTTCCTCCCCATCGACTGAGTGATAACGAGATGGGCATCCCGTCCCCTGCTCAAGTCACCACATCGGCGTTCGAGAACCTCTTGTGACAAGCAAGGGTAGGGGTAGAACTCCACAATGGGCGTTGTTGACCCTCGTTTCGTGGAGCCGAGCTAGTAACTAGCGCACAACACTTTTCAGGATGCCTACAGTGCAGGTGCTGGATGATGTCCGGCAGGCAGCAGCTTTCAGCTTCCCGCTAATGAGTACCTATTGGCGCATTACATACGCTATACTCTACCTACTTGTACGTGTACCTTACCTTACCTATACTAGGTAGGTGATTTTCTAAATTGAAACACTGCCTTGTCAATACAATTATCTAGGTAACAGTACCATCATCCGTAGTGCGCACACAGTAACTGCTTGGTTATTTGTGAGAAATTCGCTCAAGGTGAGTAGATCATACGGGCTTCCAATAGGTAGACTCATTATAGCCCTAGGGATTCCCCTCTCAGTTCATTTTCGCCAAGGACCTTCCTTTCCGTTGCGCTAGGTATTGCAACACAGTATCGGCGCCTCTGCTGTCAAATACCTAGGTTTCCTCATCCAACAACTGTGAACGGTTTGGAGAATACGTACTGTATGTCTCTCTATCTGCCTACCTATGTACTGCCGTATTAGGTAAGAACCTAATCAAAAGCTGCTTGCCGAGATCCGTACAGATATCAACTTGGTCCTGGCAACATTTTAACACGAACAGGATATTGACCACTCTGCTGTAATAGAATCATGGAGGTCGCTTTCCAACCAAGCTGTTACATACATAGCAGCATAGGTATTCAGATAAGTCGCCCGGCTAGCTTGCAAGTTGCTGCATGAGACTTTTCCAGGTAGACGACTCCATTCCGTATTGCTACCGTATACGGAGTGCTAGCTAGGGATAACCCTTTCTGGGTTACATGGACGGATCGCATGGAGCAGGTCCTATTGCCAAGGTGACATTACAAAAGGTCCCAGGCATCAAAAGTGGGTTGCTATTGCTACACTAGATCCATGCTGAGCCATGTGTCGCATCCTTCAGCAATGCTCTTCCTCGTAATCGTTTACTCTGTGCACACCTTCCGGCTTTACATGCAAACTTCGGCCCCGATAGACTACCAGATCCGATCTATCATTGTGAGGGGGAAAGTTCCATCAACATAAACAGCTTTTGCATTTCCTTTTGGGGGAATAGGCGCGTTACAGAAGACGTAGCATGGCTCCTTCAATTAAGCCCCCCCCATCCTTTTGTATTTTGTGGTGGTGGCCAAAAAGTTGCGCGACCCAGACTAATTAGGTATCGAGTTATACCCGACGCTCCCGTTTACACGGCATGAAGACTCGTGGCTGAGTCACTCATCAACTACCTCTTCATCCGATTATTTATGTAGAAATACACTAGGGACACACGCTAGAGATGTCATGCGAAACTGTTACCTGCCGCAGTGCTACCAGTTAGTCACCCAACTACAAATGACTAGCGAAGAAGTACCACATGATCATGGTCGAATTTGGGCGCTGTTTCAAGGTGTACCAGAGGTAAGTATGTATATTGGGTGCACATCAATTATGAGACAAGGTTATGTGTCCACGACAATAGAAACCTGTCGTCGATCATCTTGGTACCTACAGTACCCGCCTTCCCTATTACCTATCTCGCATTCTCGGGAGTTCGCATGGGGGGTATGGATATCATAGGTATGGATTAGACGTGTTTCAGTGAGATGCCATGCAAATAATCTGTCTACTATATACGGCACAGAGCTTCTGTACGCAGAGAGGAAACTAACAAAGTCAAGGGAGTCTCGGTGACAAAGCGAAACATAACAAAAGCTGCCATCCTTGTTCTTGGTATTCCATGTTTAGACGAGATCAGAAGCGAGTCGAAGACGTTCCATGCTTCGTCGTTGGCTTCGGCCCCCAAGAGAAGAAGACAAGGCGCCACAGCGAAGTACCTATGTACTTGCAGTACATGTCTGTCTGAGTCTAGCTAACCACGCGTACATGATACATGCATGGAATCTCACTAGAAGCCCCGAAGCGCTCTCGAAAATAAAACATTCAATGCGTTTTACTACTAATACTCGCAGCCAGAAACAAGCCTGCCGAGGCTCTGACCACGCGTGCCGCGCTCTGGATACTAAGGACTTGTAGTGATTTATCAAAGCATCTACATGTATGTTTCTCGTCTTCTCAACTTACGCTATGTACGCCATGACGCTATCATAGCACTGCCTCTCGATCTGGGCCGATGCTAGTCGGCATATTGACATGCAGTATAGTAGGTAGTCGGCAGTATCTGACGCCTTCTTCTCGTCTAGATAACTTGGTACGCGAATGGTAATTCCACATCTATAACCAACACGCACTACTGTATGCAGAAGCTTTCCGTGTACTTATGTGTATGTATGTATGTACGACAGACAACCCGTTGGTTATGTACTGCGCATGTACGTATTGCGCCTCTTCGCGCCGCGTGCAGGAGCTGACGGTGCCTCGCCTTCCCACGTTCCATTCCCTATTTTTCGGTACGCAGGCATGTCCTCCGCGGAGTCCTAACAAAAACTAGGTATACTAACACCATTGTCAAGGCCGTTTGTATGTAAGTCATCTGAACTGTAGAAACTACTAAGTCGCTTACACACCAGTCCAGACCGCCTCATCTCGAAGNCTTTTTTTTTATTTTCTTTTTCATAATATTTTTTATATTGCATGCTTCTATTTTGGTCACGTTGAAGGCCATCGTGTCGCAGATTTACAGTAGGCACTTACCACATCTGTAGGTGTATGTGTATAGGCTCGGGGCTACCCCATCTCATCGGGCGCTTCCACCCTGTCGGTCGGGGCAAGAAGAAGAAAAAGAAAAAGGGAGGAAGACGACGAGGGAGGGGCACTGACTAAGGGGCAACCACATGGCACCCCACTTCCCACCCGCGAGAATGGATACGCCTGTGCCGGAATAAGGATATGACAAACCCAAGACACCAGAGTGACTCGGATCATGTTTCCCCTTCGAGCCGTCGGTGTTCTAAATGATTTCTTGCTGTGACGGCGGCAGCCTGGCGCGACAACGACAGATACGAAGAAAGCGGAGGGGTTTTCTCGCATCGGATCTATCGTATCGCGCAATAGTACAAGTATACCCTCCTCGCCGTGCTTGGATTTCTCTTAGCTCTTCGAGACATTCCTCGTTGAGACGCCATGTACAAGTACACATACATATACAATGCCATAGATAGAATAGACTAGGACCAGGGGACTAGTGTGGAGGAGGAGGAGGAGGAGCTTGGGTTAGTAATGAGGGGGATAAAGTTACAAACTGATCATGTTGCATTTCTTGGCCGAGCTGAAAGGCAAAGGAGGGTATCAATTAAGACCTTGGCGAACACACACATTTCGCTAGGCAATGGTACCTACCTATCAACGCATAAGACATGTTACTAAAACAAACAGCCTGCGACATAACATACATACAGAGGGTAAGGATGTACACTACCACGAGTGGTAGGATGATCTTCATGTGTAGCCCTAATTCAGGATGGAAGCAGGGCCAAGGCTCAATGGGAATACAAAGGATTCGAAGAAAAAAAGGACTCATTTACAGAATTCTCATTGGAGGCTAATTATTTCTTGGGAAGGAAGGGGGGCCGCTATCTGGACCGGGCGCGTGGATGCAGGCATCTATGGAACTTGGATTATTCTGTATTCTGTACTCTGTTCCGAGACGGTGGGTTTTTTCATGCTGTCTACTCTGCCATGGCGGCGCATGGCACGATGCCGCTATGCCGCTATGCCGGACGAGACCTGAGGCGTTGAGGCAATTACTTGTAACACCGACAAGCGATTTCCATCTGGATGCATACATACTTGTACACGTACAGAATACAATGGGGGGGAAATACCAAACTCTAGCTGAGGGGACGATGGCGCATGTAGTGGATTTTGTCTTCGCCTTGAAATCCGGAGGCGAGCGAGCAAGCGGGCGATTCAGGATAGCCATGCCAATGTCAATGCCATGGCCGCAATCACGACCATGCCCATGCCCATGACTTCCATGGCTTGCCCGTGACTCTTGGATCATGAGGACAAGGTTGTTTCCTGGCACCGAGATACTCCGGTTTGATCTCATTCGTTACCCAAGACTCAGATTTTGAACAGCTGATAGAGCGCGGCCATCTAGCTGAGCTCTGGATACAGAATACCTCCCTGCCGTGACACGTTACCGTCGCCTAAGGTAGGTCGCTCAAGTGCTACCTCGTCAAATGTAGGAGAGAGTCTAGATAGGACGGGATAGGATAGGATGGGATAGGACNGCGCGCCGTGGCATGCATGTCGTTGTTGTTGTTGTTGTTGCTGCTGAAGATTTTCTTCAGGTCCGTATCTCGGTTACGCCCTTCGCGTGGGCACATCTTCAGTCTTCTCTGCCCTACAAGCATGTAACTACAGTACCTAACTGCCTCGTCGACAGCCTAGCACTAGCTCGACAGACGAGGGATCGAGGCTTCACGGAGTATACCTACATACACTGCAACATCTATACATTCGACTATCTATACTATTTAATACTATTATAGGTGCCGCGACTTGATCACGAACCAGGGCGGCGCTCGCGTAGACCAGTCGAGACCCTGGCCCCCTCGGCGCCCGACGTTTTAGGGCCAGAGGGACTTTAGGGATACAATATCGTAGGTACTCTAGATATGCTCTGTGTGTGTTCTGCGATCGTATGTGCGTATGCAATGCCTTCTTGTTTTGATCTGTCCCGTAGACATCACACACGGGCGACGGTTTACTTAGGACGAGATGAGACATTGGCTAGACTAGTCACGGCTGGGCAGCGAGCATTGCACTGTCGAACAAACCAACCTGTCACACCCTCCACTCATTCATTCATTCATTTATTGCGCCATATTACTTGCAGTAGCAGAGGTCTATACTTGTAAGTACCGTATGTACAGAATACATGCTTCACATCACGCGCCGCCGACTACATGTAGCTGGGGAAAAGGAGGAGGAGGTGGAGGAGGGGTTGGCAATTCCCTATTCTATCCGCATGGATTCTGTCGAACGGAGCTGAGAACTGGGAGTGCTGTAGATAGATACATTTCTGGCGATAGTTGCTGTATTATAGCGTAGGATGCGTGTTTTTTAAGAATTGGGAAATCAGCTTGGACCGGCTTTTGGCTTATACTGGACAATAACACCCAATGAAAAGGGAGAAAACGTGGTCCCGTCCCCTCCAGACAACCCAGACACCCAGACCAGAACCAGACTTTGATCAAACCCCCCCAAAACTTCACCCCAATAATAGACGAGCAGCTCGAATCTAAACCTCTACCAATGCGACCCTCGTGATCCTGCCTGCCTATAATTGATAGCACACCTCTCTCTCTCCTATCTGTGCCGCATGACTTCGGCACCGAGTGTCTGGCTATACCGCCATATCGCCCATCTAATTATGGGCGCGCGGTCGCGAGTGGAAAAAAACCACTCCCCAGGCATTGGCATTATTAACCCGACACGTGTAAGTCGGCCGCCGTGTAAGTCTATCCGTCCGCGACACATGCATGTGAATTAAATTTAGTCAGGTCGTAGGATGGATGCATGAATGAATGGATAGAACATGCGCAGTAGACAGACAGGGCGCGTAACTAACTACATGTAAGTGAGGCAAAGATAGAGTCGCAGTGCATGGCATTTCGTGCAATCATCGTCCATGCCTCTATTCCATTATTCCATTCCAGTTCGAAGGGATGCGCCGTTTGTGAATGGCACCCTACCTCGTTCGGCCCGGGCGTACGTAATGAATGTGTATGTGTGCGTACGCCCGCTTCGCTCATTAGACTACATGTAGATAAATGGCTAGATGGGATACCTTCTGACCGTACCTGATGGGACGGATATGGATGTCCATCTACATACAGGCCGTGTATGCGTGCGCGCGCGCGCAGGGTGAAGCTAAGTAGTCCCCTCCCTGCGAGAAGCTGAATGGGGAGTGTCGATGCGACGAGGAGACGAGCTGGCGCCGGATTGGGGAATTCTGGCCTGCCTGTGCACCAGCTGAAGCCTGCAGTCTATTTGTACATACCACACATACATACCACGTACAATACATACCATACACACCATACATGCATCATTATGATGATAGCACATGTGCTTTACAGAAAGCCTACTGTGCATTGCTTAAAGTAAGTATGATACGTACATACATCCGTACATACATATACATATCTGTATTGTACATCTATACATACCTACATACATACTTAGACACTTAGACACTTACATACGTAGGTGCCGGTACGCCCCGTCGGCTACTCACGTCGGAAAAAGNCAAAAAGAAAAAAAGAATAACGAAAAAAGAAGAAAAAAGCAGCCGAAACCGTTCTAGAGCCCGTACCATCGGTATTCAACTCTTGTATTGGTATGTAGGCTAGCTTAGCCTAGTCGCTGTCACCGTGTCACAGCGCGCATCGGAAGCCGTTGACGATTCTCACGCGGTACAGAATACCTACCTAAGTTCCCCCCCCCTTCCCCTCCTCTGCCCTCCCCAAACTACCTAATCCCTGATTTACAGTTGGCGTTACAGTAGTAGTCTAGCCTGTAGCCGGTCGAGAAGCTGAACCTGTCGAAAGGCGAACGGGAACTATCTATGCACTCTGTTCTACTACTACTACTGTAAGTGTGTATGCAGTTTGTTTAAGTTGGAATAGGCAGTCCAGTCTAGACACTCCGGATTCCGGTTCTGGGGAATCCAAATCTTTCTACATGTTCGTTATGTACCCGTATTGCATTGCGTTGCTTTTTTTTATTTGGCCCTTTTTCCTTTTCTTCGAAGTTATTCTGGACGCGACGGGCGAGTCGGTGTTCCCGCGAATGCAACCTTGGGCGCATGGGGGGAGGGACTATGCATCCCTCGGAGAGAGTCGGCGGTACTCGCCTATGTGTCGGTGAAGTGAGTTGATTAATGATTAATCACAGCAGGAAAGGCGAAGGGGAGAGGATGGGGGGTAGTGGAGGACGAGGATGAGGAGGCTCTGCGTCGCTTTCGTTTGGGTGGCGGCGAATCTTGCCGACGACGGATGATCAACGGACTGTTCTGGTCGGAATGGGGTGACCTGGCCATCTGCGCGTCCCGGAGAGGCTTCGGAAAGAGAGCCTTACTTACTTACACACATACTAGAGGGCAATCAATATACAGCCTCGCCGGCTAAGACCGGCTATCTGTTTTGTTTTGGCCTGATAGGGTGATTCCAGAGTACAGAATACAGCACAGTGCTTGCTACGGGCAGAATATCCTCGCGGCTCTTCATCAAAGGCTCAAAGGCACATTTCTTAGGTTACAATAGTAACCATGCGTGTAAGTAGGCTAGGCTGGGCGAGCTGTCCCTAGTTACGAACAGTGCATCCCGTCTCTCTCTTCCTCCTATCCTAGTGACCTAGTCTGCTCGGTGAGTTGGTCTCTCTATGAGTACCTACCTCGTTAGATGAAGGCTTGAAGTTGAAACGAGCGCTTGCCTACCTACGGGGTTGGTTTCCGAATTCCTCGTGAGGGGGAGGCGAATATCATGTGCGACTTCACGAGCACACTTTAGACTAGGTTGATCATCATCGATGCGCTGTTTACCAAGCATTACGGGACGCATATCAGGCCATCGTCAATGCACTGTTCTGTGCATTCCATCCCCCTGGAGCGAAATCTGGAGAGTTCGCCACGGCTACGGATCCAGGGTCTGGTTCCTATTGTATACTACAGTATGGATATATGGTGTATGGATGTAGGCAGGAGTGCTCCTACGCTGGACACACACACACACACATACACATACAAGTCATACAAGTACACACATACACATACACGCGCATACACAGACAGGATCGCGGTGCCGAAGTCGAAGCAGTGGGCGGTTTCTAATCAGTCTATCCGGCCGACTCCCTATTATTCAGCAAGCAGGATCGCCATCGGAAGTCGGAGCATACAGACGTTTGCCTTGTCAGTCTAGAGCCATCTCTAACCAAACCACATGGCGAAGCACGGTAGCATGCATATCAGACCAGGGCTGCCATGCACTGTAGCACCACACGTAAGCCCAGTCGCGCAGTGCAATCAATACCTACCTGGCTATCTATCTACCTACTTGACAGCCTAGCCTCGACTGATGACTGAGACACGTTGAGAGAGAAGAAAGAGAGATAGAGAGAAAGAGGCGCATCCCTAGCCTTTGCCTCCTTCTCATCCCCCGCCTGCACGTCCATCTGCTTGCCTACATGCCTCTAGTACGCATAACTCCTCGTCTTAAGTCGGCCGAAGACAAGGTGGGGAGGAGGGAGGGAGGGAAAGGAAGAACATGATCGAGATACGCGAGACTTGCTGCCGCTTCGTGCACACTTCTGCAAGAGCTCACCGCCGCAGGAACACGACCAACGAGGCAGGTGTCACAGCGAAGACAGGCACTTGAGATGTGGCGCGTGTGAATCAATCAGGCATTTAAATTAACCCATAGTCTTTCTCTATGCGCGCATACATCTAGCACCCAACGTACATCCATATAGGGATGAAGGATTTCGATAAAACCAGGAGTAGAAAAAAAACGTGGGGAGTGGCATAGTTGATGACCCCCGATCATCTCATCTCAGAGACCACCTACTTTGTATGTATATGTAAGTAAGAAGTAAGTAGTATATGCAATCCTTCCCCAGATAGATGACCTTCATTTCACTTCACTTCACCGTTCTGATGCCGAGGGCTTATTTAATCACGTACATGCATACCAGGTAGCAGATGAGGCAAATAAAGTCCTAGACACGTGATAGTCGGTGTTGCGTTGCGCGGCCGCACTCCTCGCAGTTAATAATGGTGATAGGATTTAGGGAACCTCGCAAACCACTTCACAGTGTCCCAACGTTTTTTTTTTNTTTAAATAGATGTCTACACTATTCTGTACATACACAACGCTCCACTACCTAGCACTAGCACAGCTCGGACCGAAAGCCAAGTCGCACTTCCTCATTTCTCAGCATCGTCTGTCTGTCTACTTGTATACAAGTACATAGAGAAACACCCAAAGAAAGCCCATCCCGTCCGTGTACTATAGACGGGCGAAGGAGGGCGTCGCGGGCAGGAACAAGTCCTAGGTAACGCCAAGGACTCCGTGTGTTATAGGATAGGAAGATATTGCCGTATAAGTATAGATAGCGTCGAAATAACACACGATCGGTAGGAAGAAGCGTGGGTGTAAGTAGGTAGGGATATATAGCGTACGTACAGAGAAAGAGGAAAAAAAAGTCCTGCATTGCAAGTGTCTTTTTGCCTAGTAAATTGCGTGTGGTCGACTATCTCGAATTCGATTAGTCTAGGACTTTTTTCCTTTGTTCTATGGTCGAATCTACGGAATGCTTACAACAATTAGATAGGTACATCCATACATACACCGTTCTTCCCACGAAAAGAACTGGGGTAGCTAGCGTGGGCTGTAGGCAGGTAATCTCTCGACGACATGGATCCCCTAGTCGGAGGAAGAAGTACGGGGTAAGTAAAGGGTGCAAGTGTAGGGTGTGTGATACCTACATTGCCTACGGTATTCTATACCTACCTCAGGTACCTTCTGTACGCCGTATTGCCAGGTAGGTATGATGACATCCCGACAGTACGGAGATGAGATGACGGACCCATCACAACAAGGCTGAGGAAGAGTCTCGGTGGGCCGATGAAGGGGTAAGTGTGTAAGGGTGTACATTTGATTAAGTACCTAACCGAGATCCAATGACTGGGTTGTTGCACAGGGTTGTCGTAGCGTACTTCGCTACTTTGCACTCGATACGCTACATACGGAGAGATCGGTAAGCTTTAGGATGTGGGATGAGAAGGGATGAGATAGATAGGGAGACGGGATAGGACAGGATAGGATAGGCTAACGAATCTCGGCAGTTGGGCCTATGCAGTTGGCTTCTATCTCGTCTTCTGTCGCTAAAATGAAACAAGAATAGATAATTTAAACGAAAAAAAAAGTTCCCGATGCAGCCTCCGTGTAAGAATGTTTGAAGTCCCATATCGTTGTCGTCGTCCGTTGTCTGATCATGTCCACCGCCATGCCCTCCAATCATCTTATCCATCCCGGGCGGCAAATCATTCCTGTCGTCGCCCTTTGTTTATTGGAAACTGGAAACGACGCGAATGCGCAGACGAGGAACAAAAAGCCCCTTACCTATCTAAAATAGCTAGGTACCGAACCATTGCGGTGGCGGACATGATACACGAGATCGACAGCGCAGTAGTACGCTGTACGTATGTATGTATATCCATCTAACTATTTTCTACATGTACTTACATACCACACACACCACTATCTAAATATGTAGGTACTGTATTTTAGGTAGGTCATCCTAAGGCTATGAGTTCCAGATAAACCAGAGAGGGGCAAGATCTGCGGCATCGTCTTCCTCTGAGAGGCTAGGCTTCTGCTGTGCCGTAGACTAGTATGGACACCTCCTTTCGCATTTGGGCAGCCCTCGAAGGATTGTGACACTTAGTGTGTATGTCTGCACAGAATACGTATGTATGTATATGTGTGTATGTAGTGGACTTCTACCGACGACGATCAGAACGACGATGGTCCTTTTTTATTTGGGCAAAGGAAGCCTAGTCTAGTGCTAAAGAGGATCCACAGATATCATATTACATACAGTAGGACTGCCGCTCACGGTATCGGTATCGGATATAGGTACTGTACATTAAACTGGTGATGTGGTGCACTGCCATGGAACTAACAGCATCCCTGGGGCAGGCAGACAAGAGATGGCATGTACTACTTGTACATACCTACATTCTCTCTTAGACCCTGGGGAGGCGGTGGCCAGGCATCATGAAGCAACGGGTCAGTTGATCTGCTATCTAACGGTACAGTAAAGCAAGTATCCAGTCCTCGCGCGCAGAAACTCCACAGCATACTGCAAGTAAGTACTGTAGTAAAGGCAGCGAGAGTGCCGACAGCTTAGCTCCTCTACGTCTTATTTGCCCGCCTAGGAAATTGTACAGTA
>JAPESX010000971.1:0-12605 GCA_029590615.1 Nemania bipapillata
GGGGCTCAAACAAGGAGTCATCGGTTGTTGACGTCGCCGTCGCCGTCGCTGTCACAGAGGCGGCACGAGGGTCACCGACAGCGGCAGCAGCAGCAGCAGCAGCAGTGGCGGCAGCAGCAGCAGAGTGCGGTGGGCTGTGGAAGAAGGTTGGGGCCGGCAAGGGATCGTAGTCGTAGGCGTGATCATGGGTGTGATCGTGCCCGTTCTCGTGCTTCTGCCCGAACGGGTAGTGGTGGTGTTGATGGGGTCGATGGTTGTGGTATCGCTGCGGACGTCTTGGGGTAGACGGGGCTCCAGGATTGCGGGTGGGCAGTGTCGCACCAAGACTGTGGTCCTCCTTTTCACGATTACCGGCGTCCATTCTGGCGGCGGCCAGGACAATATCACGGCGACCATTAATGGGTCATGTACAAGCGCTGTGCAGGTCAGGCAAAAAACGAGTGGACGGCGGAGCCACAGATCGCGTTGGATGCTACACACGTTGTCGAATAGGCATTGACGGCTGGGGGGGTCATGGACCTCAAGCTTTTGGGTGCTGCTAATGCGAAGGCCAATGCCAGTGCCAATCAATGGATCAACGGGTGGACGACCAATCGAGTAAATCGGCCATGCGGCGGTGCAGTTGCTCACGGATGTTGGATGTTGGGATGCTTGCTGGATGTGTGTATACTGTATGTCTATGTATGTGTGTATGTGTATGTGTATGTGGGGCGGGCCTGACCATGGACCAGCCTGCTTCGCATAGGTACATTATTCTGTACACACACAACAACTACCCAGCCTACACTACCTAAGCTGCAAATAGGTAGAATTGGGACCTTGTACAGAATATGCACTAGATACAGGCGCTTTTCAAGAATTACCTACCTAACCTATACCTACTTTACCGTATGTAGGTTGGTCCTGTAGGTAGGTAGGTTGGCAGGCATCCTGGGAAGGTTTACAGTAGGTAGAAGGGTGGGTAAAAGGCTAGAAGCATCGGGGACAGGTTGAGTCCCACTCACTAATAACAGTGGTATGTATACAGAATACAGAATATAGATAGGCAAACCGTATTCTGTACACCCTGGGTACCCATCCCCATCTACAGTAATTACCTACCCCCAGGTGCAAAACAGGTAACTCCCGATGTAGGTATAAAGAGGTAGTGTACACCCAATCCCAGTACAGAATCCTACCTTAGGTATGTACTGTATAGTAGTATTGCCTGTGTTAAGTTACCTAATGTAGGTACATGTAGGCATGGAAGTATGTAGGTAAATGTAGTTAAATGTAGGTACATCATGTATAGCTCGCTACATACATGTATGTAGGTACCTATGACTGTCCTCTGCCATGTACTTATAGGGGAGTGACTGTTACTGCCACTCAAATAGAAAAAAAAACCCGTCAAATGAAAAGTCTAAACTGCCCACCGACCCCGGCACAACGTTTTGCGATGTGGCAGCAGCAGGGAGGCTGCATGGAAACAACCCTGGGAGCAAAGTGGGATGGGATGGAGTAGGGGAAGAGCAGTTGGTGTGGTTCGTTTATCTCCCACCAAGCTGAGGCTTACCTACATAGGTACTACTTTACGGCAAGGGGCTTGGTTTTTGGTTGGTTAGGTGGGTAAGATGTGCTGGCTATGCACGATGAATTGTTAGATGCTCTAGTTGCCGATTTGTAGGTACACTTACCTCGTACTTTGACTTCCTTTCCCTACTAAGGAGAGAGAAATAGCAGCAGACCAATACGCATGACGCCATGAACACATACATAGTACATACGTGCATACATAATTTTTTGGATACATGCATCGCACAAGCCTGACTCGTTGGTAACCAAATCTGTTCCTTTTTCACAAAGTCAATTAGGTAGTCTAGGAACCGACTTGTGTTATATCGGCATGTGTACGCGATACCGAATCTTAGAGACCTGCCTAGCCTATCTAGGTAGGCGTCAGGCTGAAGGGTGGAAACCGTGGCGGTGACCCACCAGCCTATAAAGCCGGCCGAAGCCCTACTTGTCTTCGAGGCTTGCTCATTAGATGCATTACAGTGCCTGCGAGGTAATAGGGCATCAACTTTACCGAACACCATCCATGCTAGGCACAGAACATAGGTATCTAGTCCCGCCTTTTTTTGTGGCATGAAGTCCACTCCAATTGCCTGTCTGCCTGCATAGCTTAGCTTAGGTCTCACCTACACCGGCTTACCTCTGATCTTTAAAAGCGAGATGTTCTTGCACAAGCCAAAATCTTAATAAACTTCTAGAGAGGCATCCTATCTGAGGTTCTTCTGACCGCATTTTCTAAGTAGCTACTGATAGACAGACAACTAGCTACCTACTTTTTTAGCATGTAGCACTAACGAATTGAAGTGATGCAACCCTACCACTGGCCCAGCCTCGGCCTGAGATAGCCTTGTAACTGGCAAGTAATATGCCTTCGCGCACACGTGGCACGTTTCGTCCAAACACTCTGTGTGTGAAAGGAGTTACCCCTTCACGAAGAAAAAGAAAAAAAATCGGTAAAAACTTGTGGCATCACCAGATTTATGTCATGATAGATGGATTACTAAAACTCCGAAACGGTGAAAATAACGAGGGTACATCATAGATAAGTTTTACCACGATGCACCGGATCGGGATCTCAACCTGAGCCGCGCCCCTTTTAGCCTGAGCCTCCCTTTCTTCCCAAGATCGACTACATAAACTCGAGCTACAGTAACTGTACAACCTAAGTTATAGATAGTGTAGTAATATTTTTGTCTATCTGATTGTACGTATAATGCTAGGAGGTACCTAGGTAATGCCCACTTATCTTATACCGTTTAGCATGATACTAAGACTAGCACCGTACCTACCTGGACGATTCACTATCATTAGCCCTGTTAAGCACCCAAGTACCTATGTATGAATTGCTTTTTTTTTTCTCCACGAACGAAACTTGCAGATTATAGCAAGTTACTCAGTGAGGGAAAATAACAGTGAGATGAGCCGCATACACACTGCCAACGCCGAGAAGATGTGGCTTTGGGTAATGTGCCATGACTTCGGCCGCTCCAGCGATGTTTGTTTTGGTCGCTTGGAATCTTGAAAAGTAACGATCAATCCTGATCCTATTGAGTGCCTCAGCCAAGGATAGGTAGGGCGAATGGCCAACTTCCATGACTCTTGCGTAGATAAATCCCGGCTACAAGACAATTCACAGGCGCATCTACGCCTTCTTAGGTATATTAACTCTTCAACATGAAACAGTTAGTGAAGCAGAGATCTGATTTTGACATGAGTTATCTAAATCCAATAGTGACATATCTAAACTGTCACACCGGGTGAGTAGAAAAACCGCTCCCGTCTGCAATACACACGTATTCGTAAACATGAGAGACTACGTAAATACTCAAACATCTCACAAGTAAGGATGAACAGTAAAAAGAAAGCGCTGATGAGCACTTAGAGAGCAGGCTCACTTCTCATCACCATTTGATGCCTAGAAACCTTTAATGTTTATAGATGTTAACTATGCCATTCGCTCTCTCTCTATATATTTAAACTGAGATTTTTATTTGGGATATCTTTCATCTTTCCCAACTTCCCCCCCCATCACGATGAGGGTATGAGTGGTTTCGTGATTAGCACAGCGTAGCTCATAAGATGCCAAGACCGGCCTCACAACAGTGACGCCGCACTTCGCGTTATGATGTGGGTTCATCTCCTATATGAGATCTATATTATAGTATCAACGAATACTCACTCGCCTCATCTAACGCAGTTAAAACAACTTGCGAAACTCTTCGTGCATAATAGTCCTGTTATGCGCAGAAGGAAACTCTGTGCCGGCAGGCCACGCTCAATAAACGCATCGACACGTTCTCCAACACACTGTTGTCCCACCAAACCCCGAAGATGCGGGCCATGTCGGCCACCACTCGCAAGCGGCCTCGGAAAGCACCGACACCAGTTATAGGCACGCTAACAGTGGCACCACCGTCATCAAATGTCACATCTCCCAGTCTGGAATGCTTCCGGCAAGCGAGCGGTCAGTCCTGCAGCGCGTTTACCAGGCCCGGCATCTACGCTGGGATCCCCTTCTCTTCTAGCCAAGAAACATAGTTCCGCAAAAGACGTCAAAGAAGTGGTACGCCGGGCATTAGTTCCTGTAGGACCCGTCTCGGGCGCCCACAAGACACGGGGGTCACAGCGGGCCTGATAAAGCCGAAGGCAGATGAGACGAGAGTAAGAGGGTCTTGTCCTATTCTGTTACTCGCGTCCTCTGGACTATCTGGTGTGCTTGCCGGATGTAGTAGACACAATCTATAAGTAGACATTGGGGCTTTCTACAAGTAGCCTCGTTGGCATCTTTCGAGGGCCAACCGGGGTATTGATAGGAAGCGAACGGATACAAGGTTGCTTTACTTGGAAGAACAGCCCAGGTAGTATCGGATCTCGGTGTGCTCGAGTTCTATTTTCATACCCAGACGAGAGCCGGTGGAGAATGATGGGGAAACCAGAGCCAAGTTCCAAGTACAGACGGTCAACGTTCAAGCTCAACTCCATCTTGGATCCTTGGCAATCCGGGCGGAGATAATGTAGAAAACAACTCCAGGAGGGATACTGGGAACGCCCAAATTAATCCACTAATAATTTCTAGATGGAGTCGAGACGCATTTAGTAATCAACGCGGTTGTGAGAAGTGTTCATCATGATGATTACTTGCTGCGTTTAAGGTCTCCAGTGGTTGTGGGTAGGTATGCATGTTAGCCAGGAACCCCTCCCTTCCCCAAATGCTTCCTCGCGTGGGTATTCTATTTTCCCACTTGTCAATWAAAATGATGCTCCTAATTATGCTTATATCGGAGAATTTTCTTTTTTTCTTTTTTTTTTGTCGGTTTTACTTTCTCTCTTTCTTTCTGCAGTATACGTAGCACTTAAATGATTGCTACCTAGTTACTTTCTCGTATATATATATATATGTATGTATGATTAGAGGCAAATTGCCGAGTCAACTTGGGACAAAATTACTTCGGTACCTATATATACGTATTAACTCTCAAAACTTGACCACTTCAAGTCGTATTTCTCATGCATCATCCAGTTTGTACGAACGCGATCACGCTCGCCATGACCTGACTAAGGACAGGGCGAACGAACCGAGCCTACAAGTATGTGGCTAAAAGCGGCGGTTCCAATTTACATGCAGTATAAAAATGGTAAAACTTACTACCTAATCTGCTACATGAGATCCCGACACACTGATCAGATGCCAATGGAGTTATGCATGTTTCTGGCGAGGATACTTGTACACAATACATACTCACCCATTAAAACGAGGTGGTGATGGTGGTGGCGGCCTCAGTAGAAATTTCCTCCTATGAGGAAATACAGTGTCTACTGCGAATGCTGTAGGTGAAGGCGAATAGGGGGGGAGTGAGACAAGGACTTGGCTGTGTTGGCAGGCAGTTTAGAAGATATTATCACAATCAATCTAGGGAGTTCCTTGCGACTACACGTGTAGTCGTCATCGTAGGGGGGTTGAATACCTAGGTATCACCTAGTTATAGTACCCCACTACAATATGACTGTACCCTGGAATAGAAGCACGCGGACAAACACCTGGGTAGCTAGCATATGTATAAAGGTTACCAGTCTCGTAGCTTTCAGGTTTAAATCTTTCAGCTGAGAGTTAAACTTGGACAATCCCACTCCAAACCCAGTTGTTTGGATGGATTCAATCCCTCTTTTTCGTTTTTTGCATGCACCGACCTAAGATGGGCACATATTTAGGTATGTACACTACTTATGTACTTGGAGTAAGTAGGTGATCCGCATACCGCGTACCTACTTAGTACCTACATACATACTTACCTAAACGGCCTGCCAGGAGCGGAAATGAAATGCCCTGTGTCTACTTGTTAATTGAGCCAGTTATGCACAATATCCCCGTCAATGCAACTTAAGCCATTGTTAACCTGTCCCAGTGTCTGCAATTCGCCCCTATCCGACGATGTAGGGACCCTTTCGTTTTTCGTGCATTTTTGCGACGTCTCCGGATGGCTGCCGTCCAGTGACTATATTGGAACGACCTTGCAGGTGCCGCCTCCGCGTTTTTCTTTAATGCGTGATGGCTGCTGTTGTCAAAAGGAGTGGACATGTCATGCATGCCTGCATTACAGCTACTCGACTAAGTTTGGGATCATGGAGTAAGGCTCGATGACTCGATGACTATTCGCCAATTGTGCCGTGCCCGATGAACACTTGTCGACGTATAGGTAGCTCGAAGCTGACAGATAGTGCCCGACCTTAAAACCCGGCCATCTCTACATCCATAGACCATTGATTGAGCACAGAGACTTCAGCACAGTGCAGTACTCGGGTGAAAAATAACAAAGGGGGTTGTTGCTCACTTTCTTGGCTTCAAGTTTTGATTGATCAGGTTATCTATGCGTACCTTGGATTGCATGCGTGGGGAGGGAGGGAGAAAATGGGGGGGGGATAGGGGAATTCTGACAACTGTGTGGGGGCGGCGGTAAGTAAGTGAGCGAATTGATAATATCTTCCCCAGAACCATAGCTACAACTCGTTATGAGTCACATCTTATTGCAATGCATTTCTTCTTGGGTGTGATTGGATTGTCGAAAGACTTCATGTCAACGTATAGAAATATTAGGTAAGATGTAATATAGAGGTAGGGTAGTACAGTATACGGGTTGCCTGGGTAGTTAGCCCTATAAAATCACCTATCTATCAGATTAGGTAGGTGCCAATTAATTATGGACACCACTAGCTATCTTGGCAATCAGTGACGCGTTTTAGACGCGTCTAATAAGGTCCTTACTGATCTATCTCCCTTCCTTCCTGACAACAGCCAATCTTCATCGGGGGCGTTATCCGGCATATACACAATCCACAATCGCAATCATACATACTTGTTGTTGCACGGTATAGTGATGATGGCCCGTCCAAGAAAACGGAAACGCCCTACTTCCACTGACGAAGGCACGACGAATACTACGCCTTGTTCGAAGAAAGAGAAGAAGGGTACCAGCCAATTCTTAGTAGGATCCCGAGTTCATCAGGATGTTCTAAGCCACTACTACACCAAAGTTCACAGTTTACGCGAATATATAGTAGCACAGCTACCACCTTCGTCTAGAATCAGGCGGAAAAAGATATCAGGTGTTGGTAGAGTCAATACACCTGGCTCGTCCTTGTCCGTCGTAGAACGATCTCTCGGGGCCTTGCTTGATAGTACGCTTATTGGTCTCTCGAAGCCCACCACAGAAGAGGAGACATCTCGAATGGATGGATGGAAGAACTTCTCACAGAGAGGTGACGAATCGTATATAACTCTTTCTGATGGTGTCACTGGCTTTATCGAGTCGCAGGCCCTGGTAAGCTAGCATCTGCCTCTCATGTTTTCTAGTGCAAGGACCGCCAGTGAAACCTAGCCTAGACCTAGTAAGTAACTAACCAGTATCTATTAGATTGTAGAATATGTTGTGAGAACTATATTCAACAGAGAAAAAACTGCCAAGTGGCCCGATCATCTGCTCTGCAACGGCTTCCGTCGCAATGGAGGCTTAGGGCTACGAGCAGTCCGATCAAATCATTATGTGGAATCACTGCAGCAGGCCCCTTGGCCACAGTTGTTAGCCCTCTTGGGGGAATCCGGGGAACGTATTATGATAGACCTGCTTCTAGATTGTGCCATATTTGTATCTGTTGACGCAGGTGTGAATAACCTCTGTCAAATCAGCGGTAGGTTGCTGCATTGCCTGAAGTTTTTGTAAAGTGCTCATACTCCAGAGTAGGGAGACCCCTATCTAATATTCAGCCAAATCGTCCTGAGTTAGCCCCTAAAGGAATGTCAACGTCCAGATCCTCTCCGGAGATTGTGTTTGTCCGGAATCGAATGTTCTATGCAAAGCCTGCTATCAATGCTCGAGGGCAAGTTCATTTTGGTTTGAGGCACATCCGTAAGTACAACTAGTTTGGGTCGATTGCGTTTATTTGACAATATATACGAGCATTCATAGATATTCTAAATCGCTCCCCATTCCAAAAAATTGATCAAGGACTTGACCTCGACATGCAGGCTCGCCTGACTCAACAGAATGATATTCATACACTCAAGGTGATGATGTATCTATTCCCTAAACAATTCGGACTTCATAATGTCTTCACTAGCGAGATCAACCATAAAGAAACATCCCAGCGTCTAAAAGATTACACCCTACGAGAAGAGGAGATTTTTCAAAAATTTGGTCGGCTTGGAGACGGCAGCGGCCACGTGAAAACCCCCAAGAGGCTCCGAGGACGGGCAAGAGAATTAGTCCGGAAGTTTCAAGTTCTTCACCAGCGCTGTTCCTATTCCAGGATTCTTCATCATCATTGCCCGGTATGTCTCATTAATCCCTATTCCCACTTTATCATTAATACGGACAGGTCCGTCTTCCTTCGAACAAGCCCGAGGTTCAATCAGAGTCTGATAAGGCTCGACACCACACACGAAAATCAAAGAATAAGATGGGAAAGGGTGCGGCGCGAACCCGAAAAGCGATACATCTACCACAAGGAAATCATAATGTCCTAGTCACGGAATTAGCAACCTCGGCCTCTGAAGTGTCATCTTTCTGCCAGGCCGTTCTCAAAAAAGTGATCCCGCGAGGATTTTGGGGGTGTGGGCTAGTTGCAGGTCATAACGAGGAACAGTTTCTAAAGAAAGCCGATCTATTCATCTCTCTCAGGCGTTTCGAGAGCATGTCGCTTTGTGAGCTATCGCAAGGAATGAAGGTGAGTCTGACGAATACCATGCTATTATTCTGGGATTTTAACGTCCACCAGATCACCGATATAGATTGGCTCGCATCTATCGACCTTATGGCGCACAAAACATCCCGGACTGATATTCAGAAGCGCCGGGAGCTCTTTGAAGAGTTTATATACTTTCTCTTCGATTCTATTTTGATACCCCTTATTCGAAGCAATTTCTACGTAACGGAGTCGAACACTGACAAGTATCGCATCTTCTTTTTCCGCCACGACATCTGGCGGTCTCTGGTAGAGCCTGCGATGATGGCCCTCAAGGGGAAAATGCTAGAAGAGGTTAGCCTAGTAGAAGCGAAAAATATTCTTGATTCGCGCCGGCTTGGGTTCAGTCATATTAGATTACTTCCTAAGGGTGCGCAAATGAGACCAATTACGAATCTGCGTAAAAGGATACCTTTGCGCGGGGGCTCGAACGAATTAGGACCGGGTATAAACAAGATCCTAGCACCGGCACATACAGTTCTTCAATTTGAAAAGGCAAGACTACCAATTCAAAAGGATATACCAGCACTAATATTTCTCAGGTCATAAACCCAGACAAGATGGGCTCAACGATGTTTTCTGTTGGCGATATCTATAAGCGAATAAAGCCTTTCAAATCAAGGATGTCACTCTCACCTGGAGGCTTTTATTTCGCAAAAGTGGATGTACAGTCGGCCTTCGACACCATTCCACAAGCAGCGATCGTCAGCCTACTAGATTCCATACCCCAGCAACGCCGGTATCAAATTTCAAAGCACCTTGAAGTAAGCCCCAGTGTCGTAGCCCCAAATAGTAGGAAGGGTTCTATATCGAAACCAGTGAAAAGATGGCCATCAGTGGCTGTCCATGATAATGATCCCTCTACTTTCACTCAGCGTCTCAATAACGGGAAATACACGACGAAGCGAAATACTGTCTTCGTCGATCTCTACCAGAGAGAATATGAGACAAGCGAATTACTTCAGCTTATAGCATCCCACGTCCAACAGAACCTCATCAAGGTTGGCAAGAAATACTACAGACAAAAGCAAGGGATACCTCAAGGATCGATTCTATCATCTATTCTCTGTAACTACTTCTACGCCGACCTCGAGACTCATGTCCTCCCATTCCTCAAATCCGATGACTGTCTTCTCTTACGACTTATTGATGATTTCCTGCTCATCACCACCGATGAATTCAAAGCGGCCCGGTTCGTAGAGGTTCTTCATCATGGGGTGCCAGAATACGGTGTCACTGTGAACCCTAAGAAAAGTCTAGTTAATTTTGACCTTGTTGTCAATGGCCAGCAAATAGCAAAGCTAGTCGACAATAAACACTTTCCATATTGCGGTACTCTAATCGACACCAAGACACTCGATATCGCCCGTGCTTCGAATCAGGGTCAGGAGAAGGGTAGATTTCCCCATCCAAATACTCAAATCATAAATCACTAAACATTCTTAGCAATATACAATTCACTCACTGTCGAGTTCAGCCGAACCCCTGGTCAAACATTCCAGCGCAAAGTTCTCAGTCAGTCTTCAGGCTTTACCGTTATACTATAAACTAAGACTAACCCCTATCTTAGATGCATTCAAGATCCAAAGCCATCTCATGTTTTTTGACACAGGGCTGAACTCTTCGCTAACCATGCTGAACAACATCCACAGAGCGTTTCTAGAAACCGCTACTAAGATGTGGGCTTATGCACGTTGCTTACCAGCGCCGAAGCAACCCCCTCCGAGGATTATTATCGGTATGCCGACTACTTAGCTCTCTCCTAGTTCAACTATTCCAAAGTTTGGTTTCTAACCCTTGCTCCAAGAAACAATACAGAGACTAGTCGACACAGCGTATCTGCTTCTTATTAGCAAGACTCGTAGACTCCGAAATCCTGGCTATGTGTGCGATGTCAAGAAGTGTGAAGTGTCCTGGTAAGTTTATGGTTTGATGGTTCAAAACGTAGGCCATCGACGCTAATAATATGCTAATAATATTCTAAGGCTCGCATTTAACGCGTTCCGTCGGGTTTTAGGTCGTAAGCAGTCAAGGTACAGCGAAACTCTAGAATGGCTTGAGGCAGAGAGTGCCAAGTTGAGCTTGCTAAAAGACATCCGGCATGCTCGTGTACGAGCAATTGTGTAGCTAGCTAGTACCTATAATACTCATGTCCTAGGGCGCCTCAGCGTATACCTGGAAACGATGCATATGCCATTATGCACGCCCGTGCGGCTAACCTACATCAGCCTCCCGGCTTGTAATACGCTACCCGTTGTATTTCGGGAGGTATTACCCCTGGGCCTGCTTTACGATAGTAGGTTGGTTATAACAAATTACACTCCCCAACAATGATCCGATTTTCCCTAGGAGTGGCAAATAAAATAGGGCGACAGCCCCTAGTTTGTTTCGCCCATTCGGCCCTCTTAGAATACTACAGCAACTGGTGTAGCAATAAAACAAATGACAAACAACTTATAAAGAGTTTGATTTTTTGTACCCAACACAAGCCAAGGGTAGTTATCGGTGAAACTGGTCTTATATAGGATAAAAAAAATACGACGATATGCTATAGTGATTACTCATCAGAGTAGTGGACCTTACGCTTTTCTCTAGAATAATATCGATGAGAGAAAAAAAATTTCAATGATCAAGGTCTCCCTGGGAATCGAACCCAGATTAGCGGAATCAGAATCCGCTGTGATAACCATTACACTAGGAAACCGAACAGGACAGGCGAGTTGGAGGCCGAAACGACCCTCACTGTTGTCCGAGCAAGTCATCCGTGATAACTGACTCGGTTGTGGCAGCGAGAATTCCTAAGGATGGTTAGGAAAACCCAACGGATTAGGTCTCCCTGGGAATCGAACCCAGATTAGTGGAATCAGAATCCACTGTGATAACCATTACACTAGGAAACCCTTGCTAGGAACCGAAATGACTCCTGATTGGATGTAGCGACGGAGGCGAATTTACTCTTTTGAAGTGAGTATCTCGCGGGGCTGGGATGCTGGATTTATTCTGAACGATAGGTGGTGTTCGTGATTAATTGCTGTAGTGGAGTTTACTACTGGGGGAGTGAATGCACAAAAGAAAAAGAAGGCAAAAATAGAATAGATTTTTTTCGTCTTGTTCATGGTTAGGGATGAACTCACGAACAGACAGAAAAGAAAACTAGTGGGAAGCTGGAATGTCATACTTTCTGTGCCTCCCAGTCAACAGCATCACAAGCGATAATATGTCCAGCCACTCGTCCGAGATAGGCTATCTATTTGGAGGCTGCAGTTAATTTGCATCTACATATCCTTCTTCTATCCTTGCTTATGCATGATATATCCTATATCTTGTATTTAAAGCCCCGCTGAACTTGTATTCTGGGTATCCTTCTATTCTTCCACTGGCCTCAAACCTCTAAATCGCAATACCGGTTTCCCACCACCTTCCTTGGGCACCCCACTGCCACCTAGGAAGCGAGTCCCTGTCATACCGCCACACACGCCTATCAACGCCGAGCCCGGCAGCTCTGGCAAGAGACACCGGGACAGGTTCCCAGAGCCAGATCCCACTGCGTCCGAAATCGTCCACTGCAGAGCTTACAATTAGCAAATCGCCACGAAGGGGGGCGTAGTACATAGGTATCTTGGTAGCATAAAATATCTAGAGAGAGGTTATAACATGAAGAGAAGACTGCATGATACAGAAGTGACTATGAAGAAAAGAATTGACGTCGAGAATAGCCACTTACCAAGCGCCCAGCTCGTAGCCCAGAGCCAGAAGAACACGAAGGCAAAATTGCCCAAACGACGCACCCAACGAGGGAACTTCCCCGTCCAGCG
>JAPESX010000972.1:0-12602 GCA_029590615.1 Nemania bipapillata
CCCCGAAGACGGCTCATCTGTTGCTAGCTCTCCCTCTGGCGCTTACGCCGACCTCAGCATACAAAGCGACCGTGGTGCCGACANCCCCGGCTCCCGATTTTGCCAACTGCCCCCAGAGGATCGTCGCCCTTTACCAAGACAACTCATCACCGAGCTATTATGGGCGGTGCTGCCGAATTCCCAGAACGCGCATCCTCACCGCTCAAACGTCGTGCGTCAAGCATGGAGCTAGAGAGCGAGGCACAGAATGCTGATGAAGATGTGGACATGGGCAACGTGCCGTCTTCTGACGAAACAGTCGTAGATATACGTAGTGCTATAGCTCAAAATTTCCCAACCATGGAACGCGCTCAACAGTACCTGAGTAGCTCAAGGACGGAGAAAGCATCTCCTAGGGCTAGCCCAGAGAAAGACTCAATATCCATTGAAGCGGATAATGACATAGCGACTAGCGATGCAACTTCTGGTACCTCCACGTTTTCTCTTCTCTGTTTAGATATAGTATACTAACATCTGCCAGCGTTACCCCCTCCCGCTTCAATCGAGGCTCACATAAACGAGATTCGCACACTTGTGGAGGACTTCAACCGAACATCCTGCGTAGATGGGCAGGAATGTTACATTGTATCCAGACAGTGGCTTACATGTGTCCCCCTTGACCCCACGAAAAAACAAGTAGCCAGTGACTTGTCAGCTATCCCTCCTGTCGACAATTCGGACATAATAGAAGAGGTTATTGATGACCCTTGCGTGGGTGCCGGTGTTCAAGATGTCATGAAGAGGAAATTTGTTCGATTGAAGAATCGCTATGGGGAGGAACACTTTGTTCCGTTTCCTCCTACAGCCTGGGAACTTTTGATGCAATGGCCTGGCCTGAAAGAGGGGCAGATTCCCATCCGCCGTGTTGCTACCGATAATAGCCCGCATCAAGATGGGACAAACGTACAGATTGAATTCCACCCCCTTGTACTCACTGTGCACCGCCTTTGGTCTGCCCACAGTCAGATCCCTGTTGATGCATCATTAAAAGCTACCGACCCTCCTCCTGCCAAACTTGCCCGTAGCAGCAATATGAAATTTCAGACCTTCTTAAGTCAAGCGAAAGCAATGGCTAAGATCGACTTGGCACAGCGGGTTCGGGGTTGGTATATCCCAGATGCTCTAGAACAGTTTCCAACGGGCACACCTGAGCCAACGCCAGCTATATCCTCAGATCAACCTGAGACCACGAATTCCCGGTCTATATGGAATCACCTGCTTGTGGATGTCCAATCATTCAACTCACTAGAAAGAGGTGGACAAAGACTAATGATTGATTTTGGAGACTTAACCAATGACCCAAACAATAGATCGAAAAAGACGGAATCCAACCAAACGCTGCGTTCCCTTGGCATCGCCAAAGATCAACCTATTGTTTTGGATCCCCACGAAGAGGGCACTCAGTGGACCTCGAATTATATCCCATCAGACACTACAACCCTCCCAACGCGGACCAGTTCTACAACTTTAACAGTCCAAAACCACACATCCCGGGGCGGACGAACAAGCCCCATTTCCGTTGGCCCTGTCACGCGTGGTAGGACAACCAAGTCTGGGCGGACTATAGGGTGCGTTGGTCTCACTAACCTAGGGAATACATGCTATATGAACGCCGCTCTGCAGTGTCTTAGGAGTGTTGAAGAGTTGACGAAATACTTCCTAGTCGGCGAATGGGAAAAAGAGCTGAACAAAGCCAATGTACTGGCTCATAATGGTGACGTTGCTGCTTCCTATGCACATCTTCTCAAGGAGATTCATAAAGATCCGCCTCCAAGCGCCTTCGCGCCACGGCAGTTTAAGCAGACCATTGGTCGTCATGCTCCCCAGTTTTCCGGTTATGGCCAACAGGATTCCCAAGAGTTTCTTGGCTTTCTACTGGACGGTTTACAAGAAGATCTTAGTCGTGTTAAGAAAAAGCCCTATATCGAAAAGCCAGATTCCACAGATGCAATGATTGGCGATCCCGCCGCCATTCGAAAGATGGCTGACGAGGTTTGGGATATTACCAGAAAGCGTGATGATTCCGTTATCGCGGATCTTTTCACGGGCCTCTACAAGTCAACGTTGGTTTGTCCCGTGTGTGATAAAGTCAGCATTACCTTCGATCCATTCAACAATCTGACCCTGCAACTACCCAATGCAAATAAATGGACTCACACAGTCAAGTTTTTCCCACTAAATGATAAACCAGTCGACATTAAAGTCGAGCTGGATAAGCACGACAGTATGAGGGCTCTGAAACAATTCATCTCACGGCGGATGGGCGTTCCGATTGAGCGACTTCATGGCTGCGAAGAATGGACCAAGAAATTTTATAAACATTATACCGATTCTATGACTGCAAGCGAAGAGATTGCGATTCGTGATAATGCATGGGTATTCGAGCTAGAGGCTAAACCCACGAACTTTCCTGGGACGACGCTTAAACAACAGAAATACCGGTCTTTGCTCGACGACGCGCTACCTGTTTCGTGGGACGACGAGGATGCAGCACATCTCTTAGTCCCGGTCTTGCATCGGAAGCCGAACTCTGCGAAAGGTTTCCAGTCTCGTAAATGGGAAGGTGCTTGTGCCCCTCACTTTATCATGCTTACGCCACAAGAGGCAAGAAGTGAAGAGATTATCCGCCGTAAAATCCTGGAAAAAGTAGCAACATTTACGAAACACGACGCGTTTACGCGCTTAGAGGAGTCCGATGGGTCCGAAAGCACTGAACCTGAAATGATCGGGACTAATGGCTCAGAGATGGGGTCTTCTGATGGGGGAAAGGTTACTACTCAGTCCGTGGGGAGTGAGGATGATCTTGTTGACGTACGAATGAAAGGTACATCCGATGAGAAAAGCAATGTTGCAAGGTACGTATAAGCAAGTGTGATTGTTATGCGAATAGATGCTAATCGATTCCTACAATAGTTTACCGAAGCCTCAGATCAACAAAAGGCGTCCAGCTTGGATAAACCCTGAGGCCCTCCTCCCACCTCACTTTCAGAATCTTTTTGAGATGGGAATTTGCACCGAAACTGCCAGTCCTATCCCCACAGGCAGTAACAGTGTCTCGGAGGATAGGGACTATCCTAAACTCTCATCTCGGCTTCCAGCAGAGTCCCCCTTTTTGGAAGACCAGTTTGATAACGCTACAAACGGTACAGCCTCAAATGATGACAGTAGTTCAGATGACGCTCCTCGACATAGCACAGAAATGCCGTCGACACGCATGAATGAAGAAAGCGATGATGAGGGCTTCGGTCCCCCTACAAAGGTATTTCTAAAGACGTCTCGCTAAGCGAACACATAGTGAGCTGTTGCTAATGAAGTACTAGGCATCGGCTGCGCACTGGCCTAAAGTGCCTCGTGCTGTAAAGGCCAACGGTAAGCATCCTAATGGTCGTAGAAAGACGAAACAGGGACGGCAATACGGATCTAAAGGCAGTAAAAAGCGCATACGTCAACAACAGCAACAACAGCGCCAGCATCAAGACAAGCAAAATGGAATTAATTTTGAGGATCCCGCCAATCAAAGTGATCCTACCCCTGATGGTGGCCCACTTATTCGATTGAGAGAAGGGCTTGTTGTTGACTGGTCGGAGAGTGCCTATGAGGAAATATTTGGTGCCGACGGTTCACTAGAAACCTGGGACTCATGTGATACCCTACCTGACCCAGATCTAGAGAGGGCACAAGAAGCACGTGCTAAGCGGCGGAAACACGGTCTGACTCTAGATGAATGTCTTGATGAGTTTGAGCGGGACGAAGTACTTTCCGAACAAGACATGTGGTATTGCCCTCGCTGTAAAGAACATCGCCGCGCTAGCAAAAAGCTAGACCTTTGGAAGACTCCAGATATTCTAGTCATGCATCTAAAACGCTTCAGTTCCAGCGGATACCGAAGAGACAAACTAGAAACCCTCGTGGAGTTCCCTACAGAGAACTTAGATATCACGTCACGCGTGCTACAAAAAGAGGAAGGGAAGCAAGAGAAGTATGATCTGATCGGAGTTGACTGCCATTTTGGAGGATTAGGTGGAGGCCATTACACGGCTTACGCAAAGAATTTCATCGATGGACAGTGGTACTCGTACAATGGTTCGCCGGTCCTGTTATTTTTTTATGCAACTCTTTGGGCTAACGGTTCTTAGATTCGTCAGTGTCTAAAACCACGACTGACCGCATCGTGGATTCCTCAGCATACATGCTCTTTTACCGCCGCCAGTCCAATATCCCTTTAGGTGGACCCAACTTACACAGAATCCTAGAGCGCTTTGTAGATGATGACAATGACGATGAGATGTCTGGGCTGGGGGAAGGTCGGCGTCTCGGCGAAGGCTCTTCCCAGAATGGGTCGTCGAGCGCGCTACAAGGAGCAGGAGTTTCTCACCTGGCCGAAAATCATGGTGGAACCTCTAATATGACCACAACTATGCACTACTCAAACACGACTCCTTTTGCAACAGACGACAGAGGGGACGACGATATCCCGCTACTTGCCGGTTCACGTTTCCAATCTGGGCAGGGTATTAGTGATGAGGATGAAGGCATCGAGCTTGAGGATTCTGGTCCAAGTGCTCAGCCATTTAGAGGACTTACCTCTTGGAGTTTTGAAAATATTCCAGCCGTTAATACAAGCAGTCCGTGTGACTCTGTTGCTGCCTCCGATGAGGCCCAACATGACTCTTCTGGGGATGAACGAGCACTGAGCCCGCGAGATGACACGGAATCGAGCTTCCCGGGGATGTCAGAGTACAAACTATCACAGCCGGAGGACGAGCCTCCATCATATCTACATCATCTGGTGCGTAATGATGTGGAACAGCCTTTAGCCGGAGGCACCGATCAGATCACACACGAAGTACATGAAATTATACCAAACAGCGAACAGGAACCACAATCAGATGATGCGGCAGAAATTCACCTCGATGATAATGACAAGATCAAGATCCCGTAGGTGCATGGCTGGTTTGTTTGGTAGCAAGTTCTGTAAGGGTCCTGTCACTCCTGAGTTTACCCAATCCTCAATATTGCGTGCATCTTTCAACCCTTTCTTACGCGAGCATAAAACACCTCGGTTGCCGCCTTGATCCTGTTGCTAGAGAAAACAACATCTTGTTCGACTTGTCATAGCACATGGCAGACGTCACGGAGGACCTTGTTGTGGCACTCAGGATTTTCGGGCATCACAAGATTTTCAGCATAACACCCGCAACACCGTACATATACATGAGGCATGTGCCAACATAAATACTCAAACTGTGGTAGATGGAAAATAGACGGAGGACCCGTCGTGGCCAGGTTTGTTTTGAGAGGGGCGGAAGGGGTTCAGGCTCGATGGTTGGCCCATCAAACAGACGGGACGACTTTGGTGGTTGGTGCATTGCATACCCCAGTTGTCACAAATGGGTTTGTGGCTTGGCTGATGGGGTTTCGGCGTTATTGTTGTATGAAGTTCTGATAGATTACTCGAGCCTAAGTATCTGATGAGCATGTCACACTACCGTATTTTTCGTGCCTCTGAAGATTTCTGGGCTCCTCATCGTATTATGCCCCTAGTCTAAGTAAATTCAGATTTGATGTTAAGACTGTCTTGTCGACCCATGGGGGATAAGCTATCGTCGACAAAGAACTGTGGATGGACACAAGAGTAGGAAAGGATAGGCCACAGCACCTATAGTTATTAGTGTCTGGTATTAATTCGAGACATCGCATACACACAATAAGGTACTACGCAATTTCTAGCGATCGTCTAGACTCTAGAGGATAGTCGCCAAGTTAAACAAGCCCTCAGAGGATTCTTAGCATTTGGTGGTCGTTAGTCCTTTTCACTCAGTTTTCTCGATGTGGGAAACAGGAGGCAAAGGCTAGATACTTAATAACACAAGCCCTTCGCTTTGCTTTAATGCTAGTCTATATAAAAAGAAAGAATTCTTCCGATCTCCGTGGCCTAGTCAATAATCTGTTTTCGTCCTGAAGCGAAATCTATCGTACGCCTATGTACGCTCATGCAAGACCTAGCTCTCGAGCAGAGTTTACTTAGGTCGGATGCTCGTACTTTTAAGAATTTATGCTTTGGCCTATTAGAGGATTCGTGGTATACCATAATGCAAGTGGTCATTTATTCGAACACAAGAAACAATTCACCAATTGAGTTCATGCACGGGTTCTGATGGGATGACAACGCAGGGCGAAACCCTTGATACCTTATTTTACCTGGGGCTATACCTGACAATGCGTGATACCCAGACAGTCGGGATCAACATACGTAGCTATGGTAATGGAGTAAGAAACCAGGTGTGGTTCGCTTCCAGATTCTTGGTATCCTTGGCGAGATCTTAATTGCGTTGAGGTTACCTCATCTCGTCAAATAACTCTCACATTAATCTTGCCATCCTGGCTCTTTAGCCACTCTATAGCTGCGGATGCGAGATGAAGCATTTGGAATACCTACATACGCCTACCTATATACAGCAAGAGTGCGAAAACAGGACATGGCCAGTGTTATTCGTCATCATTTAGCATAATGAATCGTCAGCTATCATGTCAGACCAGTCTCTCCTATGATAGATACACATCCCTACGGCAAGCCCGATCGGATGTGTTCTACTCTCAAAGAAGGACTGTTTGAGAAGACTACCTGTCTGCCACAGCTATATGTAGGGTGCTGTAAGTACTGTAGGGCCCTTTTAATGCTGCCACTCTTCCGCGCCGCCTAGTTCCCGCTGGCCCGCGGCTGGGCATTACTAGATCGTCGGGCTCTCCTTGGGACCACGGTTCAACGACCCTGCGACTATAATGCTGTGTAATATTCTCTGGGTGTTGTAGCTATTATAAGGAAGGCAATAGACAATCTGACGCCTGCATGTATGTGACAGGCAGGTAGGCAGGCAAAGGCAGGCTGTATGACCTAAGCCAGGGAATTGCGAGGTGGGCCGGCGACGTGAGCGGCGCCGCCCCAACCAGCCGATGTCACGGCGCGAGTGTGTGCATGTGGCTGGCTGAGGTGATGTTCGTTTGGGAAGGGCTTATACATACATACAATGTAGAAATTCCACGCCACTTTTCTCTCATCATTCTGCTGGGACAAGGGAGACCCGAATGTAAAGTAAAGTTTGTGTGACGGGCGGGATTGTTTGCTCTATATGTAGATCAGTCAGACTTATTTGGTTTTTCTATTTCTTAGCCAAGAAAAACAATACCTGGCGCGGTGCATTTTGGTATTTCTCCCCTTGTTTTGACGTCCTATCTCTTCCCGTCCAGATCGCCACATATGTAGTGTGACCAAAGCTGCAATTTATTTGACGAGGGAAAACCAGAGCTAGCCTGTAGAATGTGTATACTGCGGAGCCATCCTCGTATGTACGTATTTCCTCTACAGAATACGTAAAGCACCAAAGCTGCTCGCGTGATCAGTATAGTTTCCATGACCTACTCCAAGGATTCTAGAAGCAGAGCGCCAAGGTTAGAGGCGTACCAAGACCACAGCTGTATACTAGATGCTCCGCGAATACGGCTTAAGCGTCAAGCTAAATATGCTTGGCCTTTAGCGTAATAGTTCGCACAAGTTCGCTGTATAGTAAAGTGAAATACAGTAGGTCAGTGATCTTGAAGATCACGCCATGATGGCGACTCGCGTTGACCATGTCTATGGGTGTGGTGTCTTAGATAGCAAGGCTAGGTACATGTAAGTGCTTAGCCTCCTGATAGTACTTATGTTCATATACCAGTATGTGAATGTTGGAGAGTATAACGCCGATCCTGGGTTTGTCATTAGATCCATTGATGCCTGAGGTCGTGCTGTTCATTATTATGGTAACGCCTATCAACGATGGTCACAATGAGGGCCGGTCACCCCATGTATAGCGCATTCGATGAGATTCAGCTCAGACCCATAAGCCAGACTCGTTGCTGACTGATGTCCATGGGACAAAAAGAAAAGCACCGGAAACCCCACCGGGAAGCTCAAAAAACCCTTGAAAGCAAGGAATCGCACCCATGACCAAGTCTCGCGAAATGCCCAACGCGAAACACTAGCACATTTTATCAGACCTATAATCCGATAACGGAGTTGAGGCCCGTAGGGTGATCCCCGTGCATTCACTTTGTAGCATCGCCTGCTGGGAAACCATGAACAAGGTTCGGGACACGTTCGGTGTAGGTTCCGATGATATCGTCGGATGCGGAGACGGGCTGACGCAACGCGTCGTGGTAGGCGATTTATATGCGTAGCCTTCTTGATTCCCCATCGGTAGATGGACACTAAGAGGAGGGGTCCTCCAGTAGATAGAATGATCGACGAGCAGAAACAGGTAAAGCCCCGACTGATCCGGAGGATTGGGCACAATACCTACCTATGGTCAATTGGGCTGCCTCATTGGGACCGACTCGTCCTGCGCGCTGGGAACCTGATGAACATGGGCAGAATGGGGTCGCTCGGCCTATGGTTGCCTTTCTAGTATCTAGGCTAGCCTTGACTCTCGGGACATTGTCGAGGACCACATTGGAGCTGGTATTCTACGCCCGGTTTACACTAATAAAAGCATCGATCGACCAGACAGTGGTTCCAGTCTAGTTCAGTCTGTGCAAACCTCCGCTTTGTATTAGCCCGATGCGTATAGTAAGAGCATACCCCGTGTCCGAGCCCTCGGGTCTGAGAGACATATCGGGAATTAATAGACAGGAAGGGAGACTTGCTACTTCTGTTTTCACACCGCACACTCGCATATCCCTGCTACAATAAGAACAAGTATGTCTGTAGCTATGCTTACCTTCACTACGTCGGTTCTACGTTCGGCTACCTGCCTATCATTGCATCCAAAAAAAGAAAAAGTGTTTGATACACGCCAAGAGAGTACTGTCTTGTGCAACACATCTGAAGCCGGCCCGGGCCTGCATCGCATAACTTAAGATAACCGATGAACCGACTACCGTCAAATTGGGTTAGACGTGCGGCCGCAGGCTATAGGTCTCGGTGTGCTATTATTCCGCAAGCCGTTCGTATGTCGTAGGCCTCTATCATTTCAGCTACCATCTACTCAGCTTAGCACGACACGACACGATGCGAGCCCGTCCGTACCGTAACGTCGCTCGACATCGGGKTTTTTTTTAGGCGGTCTAGCCTTACGAGCATTGGTAGCAACCCTAAAACGGGGTCGGGCGCTTCATCGCGTGGTTCGATACTATGTAGGTATGAGTAGTGTAGATGACTGTACGTTAGACGACGTCCACTTGATCAGGAAAGTCCTCGCGAATAATAAGCTTAAGCTGCTTCAGTGAAAGCAGATGAAGAGACTTGCACTTGGATAGGCATAGAGGCCGGTTTTCACGCTATTTCCCACGTGCCGCGCCGAGTTTCCGTCTATAGCAACGGCCACGAAGTTGTACGTATACAGCTTGGAGGCGGATATACTTCCTATTCATCGCAACCACGGAGCTGGGATCAAGCAAGGTCGGGGCCTGTACACCGGTGACGGATCGGTTTACGTTGGTTTCGATCCATCTTGTATGACCCAATAGAACGGCCGGATATGCTCGCGCGGAAGTAGGAATACGACTTATCCCCATGCCATTACACTCATCGCCAGAACTGAAGTCGTTGTGGTGTATTCGTGATGGTGGGTAGTAAGCCACACCACCACGAGTCCCTCGTGGCACATCATCGACAAACTAGCCCAGTAATGGTAGTCATAATCGGTAGATGCCACGGTGACCCTCGTTCTGCAGCTGTGGGCTCTGCAGACGCAATATCCGGGTTCTAATCTGGGGTCTGCAAATTGGCATACTGTAGGTAGGTATGGTATCCGACGCTGGGTGGCGGTATATTGCAACTAATGCGGGTTTCTCCGTAACGATGTATGTAACCCTTCTTCCACGGTAGTTGTTCGGACTTACTCATCTGGCTCATTGGCACGAGATAGAGACGTAGGGCGATGGAGCAAGGTAGCATTGCGCATCCAGGTGAGCCGTGCCAGGCAGATAAGGACGAACAGCCACCTTAATACGTAGCAAGAGGTCTGGGAAGGGTAGCAACCAATTTGGGTTAATTGGCGTTTCGTACCTTATGTATTCTGTAGGTATATCTCCCCTGTGTCCCCGTGTCCCGCGTCCCTGTGTTCACCCCTGGAAAGCAACTGACAGACGGGAACGACCGCCGGGGAATGGGATGAACGATAATAGACGGGCTGTAACGTGACTAGCATGGCGATTAGTGAGAGATGACATCGGCAGCGATGGCGACGGCGGAGGAAGCTCCCGGCGAATATCTCATCCCACTGGCCAGCATGATCTGCCTAGTAGATGCTAGATACCTCGTCACATCATCCGCCTGGTGAACATGCACGCTGCTGCACGTCGGTGCCCCCACAAACGGTCAATCATGCCGTACATACGCGTAGTAGACGATAGCACGATCGGGGTGACATATTCGTTGCATTCCGCTCTGGTTTTGAGTGCCTCCGGGGAGCATACAACACCGCGATAGTCCCGCCAAGGATAACCAAGGTCAACAAGGTCGACGAGCTACGGTATGAGGGGTGCAGCCAAGCTGTTCTCCAATCTTGGTACAGTACTGCACAATATTGGGGAGGTGATAGCTGTCAAGACAGATTTAGTGTAGAGGGACAAGGCGCCGTTTGACGTTCAATGCGGTTTAGGAGCCAATTCTAGGTAGTATTCCGGCAGTCCGCCCACAGCCTTCGTCTGGATCAAGAAGGTGGCATAGATACGCCATGCCGGGGCGCTGCAGAGCCCTAATCGAGCGACGCAGGCTACCTACCAAGTACATACACAATCCTACGATATGGTGTACGCATGCATGAGTGTATGGGTGTATCTATGTAAGTATGTATAGTATGTACTGCAGGTTGGAGGACATTGGGACTAAGGCTTGGCTTCACGAAGCGGATGAGGTCGAGGATTGTATGTATGTAGGTAGTCTAAGGTCGAGTTGCATAGTTAGAGATGGATCACCCGAGGGGCAGGCCCTTCTTCACGCACGCGCCTGTCTACTGTACATACCTTCCCTCGCAGCGCATTTGTGACACCGTACAGTATGAGATATGCATTGGGGGCAGCAAATGGATGACCTTGGACGAAGGGGGCCTACTTGATAAGGAAGGTAGATCTTCTGAGAGAACATCGTCGACAGGAGCTACCTACAGAATATATACATGGCGACCTGGATATGGGTGTAGCTGTACAGTCTCGGCAGTTAGTAACGGCACTGTATAAATAATGATCACTGCTATGGCGGTAGATAACGTCCATTGGTAGTAGGGCCATGTTGCTACCTAACCAACTAAAGGACAGTTGTGTCATCATTATAAATGCTATTCAGAGCTGGTAACGAGAAACAAGAACAAAAAGGACGGGTTGATATTACCTATCTGCCGAACTGCTACTGAGTTCTTGCTCTAAATTTATCCTCCTCATCCGCAATGCAGATCAAGCTGCTGATCTAATACCTAGGGTTCTAGGGCAGCGTGGAACTCTCCCTTGTTGTCCTTACTTCGCAAGGGTGAATGGCCTACCGCAACTATGGTAAGACTATGCTTGTGCAACGAACTGTTTAGTGTACAAAGCTGCCGCTCAACCATTATTGGGTTAACCCCTGCTGGTCTCGATTCGCGTTTCTCCCCGAGTTGTCATGGGAATCCAACACTCTGTGATCACGCGAGCGAGTACAACGGTCACTGGTAAGAAGATATACAAACTCTAGGCTCCAGTCTGAAAGCCAATGGGTTGTCGCGGTCTGGGTAATGTTGGAAACACCTTCTCTGGTATAGAGTAGTATCAGGAATCATAATGGATGAGGAACGGTACATTAAGGTTACGTACTGTACATAGATGGATGCAGAATACTTGAGAATCGAGTGGGGAGGGGGAAGGGAGGAACTTCACTTGTTGTCATCCTTATCTCCAGCTGGTGGTCACTGCTAGCGGTTCATGAACTATAGGCAGAAGGCTCCGGAGCCACGGTACACTAATGAACTCATACCGAGCTAAAAGTGAAACGACCAAGATATAATAGTATACATGCCGCGGAGCAATTAGGCACGTCGATACACAACTTGTTCTATGTAGCAGCGGATGCTTCATCTGGAATCAGAATACATAGGTAGGTAACATGCCTATGTTATATGCACGCATACAGAATGGCATTCAGTCGGCATGACTCTATAGTCTACATCAGTACCTACCTAGTGGTGTACGGAATGGTACAGAAGAGAGAGACGGCAACTCCGACCTACGACCAGGTATAAACATCCAGTTTGACATACCTACCTATTGTAGGTGTGTAGGTGGTGCCTAGCGTATGCGTATTATTCGAATGATGGCAGGCAAAAACGGGACTGAGCCTACATACATGGCAAGCATAGTGTGTGCAGGTCGTACAAACGCGCGGCATGATTACATAGGTAGGGCACCTAGACCTTGCATTAGGGCAAAAATGGTGAGGCAAGATGATGAGAGAAGAATGAAGAAACCCACTTTTCCGGGTGTGTGCTCGACACAAAGGGCTTCATCAAAGCTTCGATGGGGGTTCTCGAAGCCTTCGAAGAACACCACCGAGCGAG
>JAPESX010000973.1:0-12580 GCA_029590615.1 Nemania bipapillata
TTTTATATTTAAAACCTGTTTTAAATTTAAAACCTGTTTTATATTTAAAACTTATATGTTNTTTAATATTTTATAGTATATACTCGATTTTAAAAAGCTATNAAAAACTATTATNAAAATTTATATTAATTAGTTAAAACTATATCTTTTTAAACTAGCTTGACTTAAAGTTTTACTTAGTAAACCTGTAGTTGTTTATAAATATAACCTTTTTTATACCTATATTCTTAAGCTAGAGCTTATAAACTTAAAATATTAAAAGCTAAATTTAAAAAAACTAAAAAAATAAAAATCGCTAATAAAGTTTTTAAAATTAATATTGTTATTTTTATTACTTTATTACCTAATATATATAGTATTATTATAGCAATATTAACACGTAGGTGGTTAATATCTAAATAAAGGCATTTGTTTATATAGGCACTTAGCGGTGTGGCCCTATAGTGTGGCTAGATAAGTGGGGACTATGGCACACCTATAATATATATACCCCTCTTCTATAGTTAGGTCTATTAGTCTCTCCACTCCCAATACAACCTATTCTAGCCAGATCCCCTCACAGTGTTGTGCTTCTATTATAGGCTTATAGCCATCCCTGTCTCCTTCAGAAGGCTCTGTGGTTACATGTATATTATCAAGCGCCCAGCAAGTTATACGTCATTAATGATACCTTGGATAATCATTATTACTATGAAAATCTATTTGTTAAGTTCCATGAAATATGCTAGTCTGTGTATATTATGTCAAAGTTTTAATTTTACTAGGCACTTGACTTTGCAAATCTTAACAAGTCTGAAATGCTGGGACACGTCAGCAAATGACCTTCATGTAGCTTATCTTACCCTTGCAATTTATCCCAAGATAGATATGTCGAGTATAAGTTGTTATACCAGGTGGTTGGATCGGTATGATTGGCTGATCCTCATTCGATGCAAGGCGGTTTTTCATCTCCAACTTTAGAATGACGTGCAGGATTTTACAATATACACATGACAAACTTCGTATTGAAGAGCTCCGTCAACTGGGTGTACGTATAGTGTAGTTGGACCAGAATTATGACATGCTGCTGAATAATCAATTCCTCGCAGACTGTGATGTTCTAGTCCCCTTTTCATATACCTGCTATTGTATGTGATGTTACCGTCACCATAGCATCGGAAGCTCAGGAGGATAGGTGATGTAGGACACGGGCTTTCCTGCGGTTTGACGATGCTTGGTCAGCCCTTAGTGTTTCCCCAGAACGCTAGAGCGAATGGTGGCGATGCAAAGGGCTGAGATTTATGTCGTGTACCAGGGCAAATATGCATCATCGAATGTCCGACACCAGTATTCCTTGGCCGTGGAGAAAACATGTGCGACGGTTTGCTTCAGACGATAGGGCGTGTAGAGATTGTCCATGACCCTGCGTGGCGTTTCCAGTTAGGCCCTGCCGTCCTAAGGATATATGAGCCCAATTCAACCAAGATCCCTCCCTCCTTGATGCCCTACCGATGCCGTCGTGTTATAAGAATAGGTTGATAAGGGTTGAAATATCATATTTCAAGCAATCGGAACGAAGCTACCCCGTCTTTCACACCCCTGTAGTAGAGTTATATGGTCATGCGCTCCCCGGCTAAGTTGGACAAATATATCTAGATGGAAATTCTCCGATTCAAGGGTCCCAAAATAATGACGAAACGGGCTGTTGGAGACGGACAAAACCGACTAATTCCCTGATATGTGTAAGAATTCGGTTAGCACAATCCAATCAACACCTTGATCGGGCAGCATTCAGAGATCGAGACACAAATGTGGTCAGAGTGGTACAGCAGAAAAATCCACTTAATATATGGAATACCAGACATGGCTAGCTCGAGAGCACGAAAGCACATCGCGCAAGTAGCACGGGCGCGCAAACCTTCCGTAACAAGCCTTATGTATAGTGTTGCCTCCGTATGTCGCCGAGGATGTGCCCGAAAAGCTAACATGCATGCCGCGTAGAAGAAATAATCTGCCGTGCTAGTTCGCCGGGAATCTGGCTACCGACATGCCAGATTACTCTAACCTTAGCAGCTCTCATAAACCATCATGCGTGTGCTGGTAGCTTCGTGACCAGGCAGCAAGAGTGGCATCAAGAATGGCACCAAGAACCGCGAAATCAGCCATTTCAATATAGCTGCTTGGGATGATCTTCGCAGAAAATGTCTTGGATCACATTTCATAGGTTGGCATTGTAACGGTACAGTCACAACCATAGATGACTGGACCCGACGTCTAGGACCAGACTTGGCAACGAAGCTTGGCCGTCGATTCTTCATATATCTACCGGCGGGTCAGGTCGGTCATAGACACGGGATATATACCAAGTCGTCTCGAAACGGGAGGTCAGTGCAGTGGACCTGCAGGCAGATGTGAGCCAAGAGGTTTCTATATGACGGAGCCGCATAGCACAGAGCCTTGGCTCGATGAGGAAAACATCCAGCCAGGGCTGATAGCATCTAGAAGGATCACATCACAGAGAGCAGAGGCGTTGGATAGCAAAGTCAGCAAATACCACCTACCTAGGTAGGTAGGCAGTTAGGCCAGATAAATGCGTACAGTAGTAGCCTAGCGCGGCGGCCAATTTGGAGGTTGAAACTGATTGCGATTTGAACAGGTTTTTGATGGCGGCCGGAGGAGCGAACTTGATGTGGTTAGAGAGCTGAGGGCTTGACGAATGGAAAGAATGGGACTGCCAGCCACGTACACGTTTACGTACAGCCTGAAAAACGTCCTAACGATTATGCAGCAATTTCAACGCTCAGATGCCCCAGATTACCAGACGCCCAGCCGAAACAACTCCACCCACTGACTGTTGGACCTACATACATGTATGTATTCTGTACAGAATATGTATGTATGTACAAGTTTCGTTTGCGCCCTCGGCTCATTTGCACCGGTATCTAAGTTAGGCTAGGTCGGTCAAGTTGGGTCCTTGAAACAGACACACAGGTACCTCACTAGACTACTTACCTACATCTTTCCCTCCCTAGCTGTGTAGGTACTAGGCAAGTAGTTAGTAAGTTATAATTAGTGAGATCACCATCTATCCATCGCTCCGGCAAAGCCTTTTCAGATGCTTCCAGGTTTGCCTTTCCGATAGCCCGGCTTTGTTTCTGCTGACGCAGCGTAGTGCATATTCTAATGCCCCTCTACTAAGAGATAGTAGGTAGGTAATAATTACATACCTACCCAGATCCAGATGGAGGCCCCATCGTCAGGAATCTACCTATCTACATGTATCTATCTGCATAGTCGTAGTATGCCTACCTGCCTATAGGGCGGCATTCCTTTTTCTACCTACCTTTTACCCACTCCTTTCTCCAAATCCTATCTAACTTACCTATATTCTTTTTCCGCATTTCGTCGTCGTCGCCGCTTGGATAGGTACCTCCCTGCTATTTTTTTTCTTTCTATTATCCACCTCCCACCATTATCACCACCTCTGCCGTCATCTGCAATCTGCAAGTCTATAATCTACAATCCGCAATCCACATCCCACATCCCGCAATCTGCTCCTGCGCGTCAACGCGTGCTTAGTTCGTTCGCTTAGCTGCTGAGAGGAGGAAATCAGAACCCGCAGTTCTGCGCCAGGGGCTCTCTGTATAATTGAGAATTATCTATCTACTATTCAACTTAGGCACCTATCTTAAACCTACCTACCTAAGCTCAGGTACCTAAGGTAAGGTGCCCATCAATTAATTAATTTACGGTTACTGTACCTCCATAACACGTGCATGGTGTGCCATCGCCGACATTGTCACCCTTCTCTCATCCTCTCCGTCTCGGGAGATCCTTGGTCGATCACGAGCCCGCGCACCTTACACACGCCCCCCTTCCCCCTCCAAACCCAGAGATTCCTATATCCCAGGCTTTCTTTTTCTCCCTCCGCTCCTCCAGTCACAGTCTCGGCGCCCATCTCTCGGATTACAGCAGTTGACCAACCTGCTGCTTGGCCCTGCACTCAGCCGTCCAGACGCCACTGCCAGTCTCGAGCGCCCATCAACTGCACGCCCTCTTGCACTACCTAGCGACCCAATGAGACCCTAACAGCCCAGTGCGAACCCGAAATCCGAATCGCGCTCGAGTAGGACGCCGTCAGTCAGTATGGACGGCAATGGCTCGCATGCCAAGGACAAGAGGTCCGACAGTGACGCCAAGTCCAAAGACAACACCCCAACTGCCGCCAATACGCCTACGGATACCAATAAGAGTCCTAGAAAGAGGCGCAAGGTGAATCATGGTACGCTGATGTTGTGCGATACTGCCAAATCTCTCCCATTCATTCCCCTGACGTCCTCTCCCCCTGGTCGCCGCCGCCATCGTATCTTGTCCGTACTGTTTCTCTCCGCCGCATGGGCTAGGGCTAATTTTGGTCGCGCGTTCCTACAGCCTGTGTATACTGCCGCCGATCTGTAAGTTCTCATCCAGCAACCTTGTCCAACATCTTCACCATCTTGTGTCTATTGGTTCCACGTCTACGCGTTTCTGTGCCTGTGCGAGGGGAGTGCCGTCGCTCGTTTGCCCCGTGATCCCATGTCCTACAGCCTAGACCCCCGACTAGTATTGTGACTCGTGTGCGCGATGTGTCCGGTTTGGCTCATCCGCTGAAAACATCTCGCGCCCTCTTTTTTTTATAGGATAATTTCGGCTGACCGCTACCTCACTGGTTTTCTAGCATATGACGTGTGATCTCGTATGTAAGATCAGTTTCTCGCTACGTTACATCAATGGCTGGGAGCTGTTGCTCCTGGATGCGTGTACCGAGATTGACTAGGAACGAATAGGAGCGACCATGTACGAGATGCATTAAGCGCAACATAGGCCACCTCTGTCATGATGAACCCAGGGATCCGGATGCAAAGAAGCCCAAGGGCTCTAATCATGCAGCTGCACGTGACGAATCAGACACCCAGCCCGAATTGTCGCGGAACTCGATAGATCGAGGTACCAATGCGATGGTACCGCCGTCTTTTGATTCCACCAATTCTCAGGGGACCAAGCCAGGTTTCGGCCCACTTACTACCCAGGGCAACCACCTGCAACTTGTGTCACCGAGCCCGGTCTCTGGTCTGCAGGCTGTCACGTCTGCCAGCAATATGAATCAATGTAAGTCCTACCGAGCCCCTTTATGAGAGTCTATATCGTAGGCTGACCTCGCAGTAACCGGTTTCTCTGATGCATGGCTAACCGCGCAAAACCAATTTCATGACATGCACCACTATAACCCCCAATACATGCTTCCTCAAGAAGTCACTCACGAATTTAACTTGCTCAATGACTTTCTAAACACGAGCCTGCTAGACGAGAGTGGTAATTTGACCGATGAGCAGAGTTCCTTATATAGGAACCAGCTACAGAGCGGCCAAGCCGACATGGTGGGGTTCTTAGGCAACCCCCTACCACCCAGCGCAATGGAGGCGGGATCCATGCTTCCGCCAAATGCAGACCGGAACTCGACTCGAAAGCCAAATGGCACCGCTCCACTAGACAAGACACGGGAATTCTATCTTCAAGCCGCGGATCCGTCAGGTAACGACACCCCCGAAGCACGCATGCAGCGAGTTTTAAGAGCCAAGTACGATGCCGGGCTGCTCAAACCTTTCAACTATATTAAAGGATATGCGCGGCTCTCCAATTACATGGATGGGCACATTGCCCCGTCGTCAAAACAGAAGATTTTGCGTCAACTAGACCGCTTTCGTCCAAAATTCCGCGAGAAGGTGCAAGGCCTTACAGACATGGAACTCGTCTACGTCGAAATGTGGTTTGAAAAATCACTAATGGAATACGATCGTGTATTCGCGTCGATGGCCGTGCCAGCTTGTTGCTGGAGAAGATCCGGGGAAATATTCAGGGGCAACAAGGAGATGGCGGAGCTCATTCACGTGCCCGTAGAGAGGCTACGAGACGTAAGTCAAGTATGCTTTTGTCATGTCTGATGGCGCTAATATAACAACGTCCAGGGAAAAATATCGCTACATGAGGTTATGACAGAAGACTCGCTCGTACGATATTGGGAAGAGTTTGGCACTATCGCATTTGACCCGGCGCATGATACACTCTTGACGGCGTGTGCGCTGAAGAACCCTGACGACCGCTCCAACGATCCCACTGTTAATTGTTGTTTCTCATTTATGATACGCAGAGATGAACATAAGATGTGAGTATAAATCCCGTAGGACGCGTCAGACTTGAATAGGTACTAACTCAGGGCACTAATCCGGACAGACCCAGTCTTATTGTAGGCAACTTTCTGCCACACGATCCTTCACATATGTGAGAGTACTCAGTGTATGTTAGACGAGTGTATGACACAGCAACATGGCAACATGACAACGTTAAGTAACAATCAATAAAGAGCATGCTGTCAGGAATTCAAGGCAGTGAAGTTCAATGCGATGTCATTCATATATTGTTCCATGTCTGCCTTGACTGTTTCGTGCAATATTGCCCGACGCCACAAACTGCAGTACTATCAACTACCAATGCTTTCCACTGAGTTACTCGGATTTGTATGGTACTAAATTTGCGTGAAAGATGTGGTATCCGGGAGCTGCTGTAGCGTCGCTTTCTACATTGGGCTAGGTGGTATCCACGGCAGTGTCGAATGGGTCAGCTCGGAGCAAAGCCAATGTTTGCCACCTTATTCCTATTCAGCCCGACATGTTAAGGGGCGCCCACCCATCTAACCTGAGTGAGGTAGGACCTAAAGAAGCAGGTACTTCTCGTCTAGGAAGATAAGCTCGGATCAAATGTAGACATCTTGAGACGGAAGTTTTAATATGGGAAGGAGCACGCCACGCCACGCCACGTCTCTGGAGTAGGTGTCAATATGTAAGTAGGTAGTATCCATCCACCTCCTATCCACCTGGCAGTAACAACGAGTCGGCAGGCAGGCAGACAGCATGCATACTGCCTTTCTCAGGTAGGAGCAGTGCGGGTAGGATGGCTGCCTTATTGCAATGCTCCCCCACGATCACCCATTAGATTCCAAAACTTGGTTCCCCCTAACCCCTCTAATGTTATACTATACTGTCCGATTTCCAAACTATTAGCAAGTCTCCAACGACGGAGGCACGACAATTGTGCGTCTAGGGAGCTGCTCGGTTTGTCAGTGATTATTGAAATTACGCATTCGCACAGGTTCTGTGTGCTGCACAGCAACTAAGCGGCCTGGTTAATGCCACTTGAGCTGCTATCATACAAACGTAATAATACGAGTGGCTACGTACTCCAAGGCGATAGGTAGCTCAGCATTATGGAGCGCCCCAATGTTTCATCCGTCAATGAAAAGGGCCAACTGGTTGATACTGCAATTCGTATGCGAATCTACCACTCTCTATTCCAAGGGGGGAAAAACTGTGCTGATATTCCAAGAACTCTCTAGTAGTCTTCGTGCCCAGTCCTTCAATGAAGCCTCCGATCCAATACTTCAAAACCTTAGTAACGAGATAAAAGGTCAAATACGAGCTCTCAGAGCCCACAGTTCTAGGTCCCTAAATACTGATCACCATGACCAATTGAGCAAGGCTGGCCACGCCCTTTGGAACTGGTGTACCCAGGAGAAGCGGCGTGGTAGTGACAATGTGTCGACCTCAAGTGATAAACTATTCTCTCTTATTCGAGTACTATCTTTCTCTATGTTGACCCTAGCTCATCGAAGCGATGAGAGTTCTCCAAAGGCCACTATCCACCTACTTCGGCTCGCTATTAAAACTGGCCAATCCTGTATTGGTATGTAACACATAGACTAGTTATAGAACCAGGGTTGATTTTGCTCACTCTGCATAGCCAGCAATGAGCTCGACTTCGGCTTTTGGGCTCTGCAGAAAGCCGTCGAATACAACGGATTACTGCAGCGTCTGCCGGGATCACTACCTCCAGAACAGTCACATACATACCACCACTTTGAGGCGGAATGCTTTACCCTTCGTATTGTGCTGGCACGTGTCATTTCAATACGAGATTCCATGCTTCTACTGATTCGCTCCTAGGCCTGGAAAGATGACCATATGGACGTCGCCGAGAAGCTATACGCTGACCTCGAGAAAGTAATGACGACGATGAACACCGCATCAGTCGAGAAACTTGTTGATGCTGTCTTCGAAATTGGAAGAGACCTAGCACTAAAGAAAAACTCTGTTCTAGCCGCTAAGTGGTTAGAGAGAGCTTACGATCTAATCAACGGCCAAGAAATTAGCCAATTGTCTAGAGACGCCATTGAGTTGAGATTAGCAATCTCCCAAGCGCTGATCCAAGTATATCTAGATATTGGAAGCCCCGACTACATCGACCGCGCCAAAAATCATGTTGCTTACATTGAAAACGAACTAGGTGACAAACTTATTATTCTTCTCTTTCGGACCGAGATTATGATACGCTCCCCAGCGGAAACTTTCGACAGTATAGCGTATGCCGATGTTATACGGCGCATGATAAGGATTGTAGATATGTCTGAATCATCTTTCAAGTTGTTGATCCATCATATACGGAAGCTTGATGAGAAAGACCATTCAACTGCCAGCTCAGTTATTGATGATCTCCTGGTAACTCGTGTATTTACGAGTCACAGAGATCAGTGGATCGATAAAGCCATTATTGTGCGCACTGATATGGCGATCCGCGATGAATCGATTGGATCCATAAAGGCTCTAGAGATAGTGCTAGACGAGATTTTACCTAATATAGGACACCCGCTACCAGCTAATACTGCAGTTGGTATCCAAACAGTTTGAAACCCCCGATAATCAGCGTCAGTCGCGAGGCTAACATTTGAATAGTTGATTTGGAAGAGAGCTGACACCGAGTTTAGCCAGGAGAAATTCAACCTAGCCGGAAAATGGTGCCAATTGGGGTTGCATCCAGCTCTAGAGATGTCTGGTCCATCGAATATAGGAAAGATGGCTAGGTTGGTGCATTCCTGGCCAGTTTTATTGTAGAAAAAGTGATGCCGACATACGCCTAGAAAATTATTACTCTGTGCCATTCAGCAAAACGACATGCCTGCTGCTGCAAATATCCTGCTAGCGATGAACGATGCCACGTTGAAGGAGCCTATGACAGCCTATCTGGCCTTCAAGGTAGCCCTGAAGCAAGAAGATACGGATAGTGCATTGAGATGCCTGAATCAGATCAGTGATGGCTTGGCTTCGGATCCCAAATACATATATGCATGTTGCCTCGAGGCGCAACAAGCGATGGACAGGATCACTACCATCAAAGCGTTGCAGCATATAGTCCTCAAACATCAATTTCATTCGTCGGACTTGATTCACATCCCAGCGTTGTTACGAGTCTTGATCCGCCTTGAGGTGTCCGTACTAGACGATGAGAAAGAAACGAGTATTGATAGAGAAGGTATAGTGAAAGACATTTGCAATCTTTTCAAGACCGGTAAGCTACACGCTTATCATCATCCACTTTCTATCACGATTAATCATTCACATAGCCGTTGATGAAATCCTCAAAGAGCGCCGAGATAATAAAAGTGATAAGCTCTTCACTATCGAGGAGTTGGACTGGTTTTGTAAGAACGCTTACAACCTTGGCCTGGGAAACGCGATGGCTTGGGAAGCACGCCATGTCATTACCATCCTTGAATGCTGTCTCTCAATCATATCAGCCTACCCAGCAGATGTGCCAGCCCAGATGGTCGCTGATATCTCTTTGCGTGGCATGTTTTGCAACTTCATGGCGGCCACAGTGCTCCTGGCCCTAGCGCGTTCAGAAGACAACAACGAGTTACGATTACAAGATTATCTTAATATGCGTCACCATATCCAGCACTTTCATGAGACCTTGGAGTCCAGGGTTGATGCGCTCGATGAAACTTCGCGAGAGGATCTTCAATTTAAACTTTCAACGCTCCTAGTCTTCGAGTTCGAAGGAGCTACTTGCCTGAAGTCATAGGATGACTTGAAAAGCATCATACTCAGAGCTCAACCAGGGCAGAGCCTTTTGGCTTTCCAAGCAATGGCAGACTGCGTATTGAGATGCCAGTTCATTCCTGCGCAAGGTAAACCTTTTCCTACATCCTTCCACCTTTATGCTAACCCCTATTACTACAGTTCAATATCAGACAATGCGTGAACTCATCAATCAAATCTGGACTCTTGAGAACTTTGGTAAAGAAAAGCTAGCGAAATATATGAGGTGCCTGCTGAAATGCACTCTTCCGATGGAATATAAAATTCCTCTCAATCTCATAGAGGAGATAGCCACGATAGTCAAACAATTAGCAAGCGTAAGTTTAGGGTTGAAAATAGCAAGACTACCCGTTTAGCCTACTAAGATTATTCATAGAACAAGAATTACTTTCCAACTATGGAATTAGAATGGATTATAATCACGGCCTTCAATCACGGGCTTGATCTATATAGCACTCATGAGGATGAACTAAGTAAAGACTGGGTTTCGCACGCGCTGAGTATTGCTCATTACCTCCAAGATGGTGGCGAATTAGAGAAACAGCTACAGGACAAATACACCAAGCTGAGGTGGAATGACCTCCCAATTGCGAGTGGAGAGTAAGACGCCGGAGGGAGTCTTAAATGTAGGTCTTTCATTAATCTCTACGCTCCTTAGTATGCTCGGGTTCTGCTGAACCCATGCCAGTAGTACAGTAATTGAGATAAGGACAAGATCGAGTACTATTTTGTTTCTTAGTTCAACAAATCTCCCTACGCGATATCTCTACTCTTAACGAACAAAGGTGGCCCGGTCTTCAGCTACAGTTGAGCGGATTGGTAATCGGAGAGCGTTCGCTTTGTTAGTTAATCATATTTACATACTAGCATCAAACGAATGCCAAGCTCCCGGGTATCCAGGGTGTCATGTCACACTATTGGAGTAGCTTTAATATCGGGTAATTTGAGTGATTACACTGTCACGAGCAGTAGTTTCTGTAGGGGACACTCTGCGCTGGCGGGGCAAACGGATATCCGCATGTCGTCTAGTTAATGATAGTTACTTGCATCTAATTTCACTTGCAACTTTTTAGACTCTCAATTGCCGACGAACTGAATGCTATTCGCTGAGCGCTTCGCTCCGTATTCCAAACTCGAAAGACCATGGGTATCAATGTAAGCTACGACGAGCCCTGTAATGAACCAGCCGCGTTCTTTAATTAATCATGTAACTTTCCACCAGAGAAATTCTAATAACAGCGGTAGCGTTATTAGCTATCCACTACTGTGACCCTCGACTTCTCCTGCGCTAGGAAGGCCTCCTGCTCGCGCGCGCTCTTCTCGAGATCCAAAAATAAGAACAGACCAATGGCGCTGACCAGGGTAAGCGCAAACAGGAAGTAGAAGGGCGCGCTGTTGTTATTGTGGCCGGGAGAGGCGTCGATGATGGCGCTGCTGACGAAGGGGCCGATGAAGGAGGACGTCTTGCCGATGATGGTGAAGAGCGAGAAGAAGAGGAACTCGTGGCCGCGCGGGGTCACGGACGAGATCATGATCTGCGAGTACGAGTACCACTGGCATACGAAGAGGCCGTAGAAGGCCTGGTAGACCCAGATCTCCCAGACGTGGTGGAATCCGAAGTTGTTGGTCCAGTTGCCTATCATGCCCCAGCCGTCGAGCAGGATGATGCCCACCATGACGATGTTGAACATCATCTTGGCGCTGATCTGGTAGCGCTTCTGCAGCCACCAATAAGCGGCGATCCCTATGCCTTGGGCCACGATGCCGACTATGAGGAGGTAGGTCAGTGTCAGGGTGTCGTACGACACGACTTCGTTCTGGAGGGTGCCGATGACGGTCACGGTGGTGTTAAGGGAGTCGCCAAGGAGGAAGTAGCCGACGAGATAGATCAGGCTCTGCTTGAGGTGCCAGATCTTGGTCAGGGCCTCCTTCAGCTGCCAGAAGCCGACGCTGATGATGTTCTTGCCCGGCGGGATCCTTAGTCCAGGGCGCCTCTTCTCCACTAGGAACCATGGTATCGACAGCACGAGCCAGACGGCCGTGGCGAAGGCGATAAGCACGCTCAGGCCCCAGTTATTGGCTTCAGTGCTCGCGTTCACATCGACACCGAATAGGATGCCGACTATGATGGCGAGGATGACGACCTCTCCGGCGCTCTGGATACAAAAGGCCACGTTGCTCAGCCGACTGCGCTCCATCTCATCCTGGAGATCGTAGTCGGCCTGGCTGATTGCGCCCTCGGCATACGCCCGCGCGGCCTCCTTCAAGTGCGGGGTATTCCGCGCCAGCGACGGGAAGGCAGCAGTCCAGTAGGTCAGGGTGAGTTGGTAGCAGATGAGGCCGACGACGTAGAGGGCGACGCCAGCCTCCCACCTCTCCGGTACGTGCACACCGAGCCAGGCAAAGCCGACGCCGAAAGAGACGATGGACCAGAAGACGAGGACCCAACGACGGCCGGACCCGAAGTCGGCGTACGAGCCAATGATGATGAAGAGGGCCGCCTGGATGGCGAAGCTGACGCCATTGGTTAGCAGCACAATGCTATTCACGTTGCGGTCGCGCCCGGCGAACCGGAGGAGTCCGGTGTCCTCGGGGGCGGCTTGCGACAGGAGGTTCTGGAAGGCCGTAGGGCC
>JAPESX010000974.1:0-12579 GCA_029590615.1 Nemania bipapillata
GCCTTAATGCATATACATTAAAGGGATTTTAGTTGTACAATTTTAAGGAGGCCMACTAGTCCACGAACCACATCTGAACCCCATATTCTGAGTTTCTTCTCACTTATTAGTAAAATATCTTTCCTCAAGACCTAACTCACCCAATAGTATGCAACCTGTTGAGCGGTGTGAGGGGTAGGGAATGCTATCTACCTCTTTCGAAAATCCCAAAAAAAATGGTGATATTTTATTACTTGACAAAGAAGAATAATGCCCGAGGTGATAATGTACATACACTCATCCACTCCACTAGAATGAGCAGCTAGAATCGAAATCCATATTACCCCCAACATGGCATTAATTAGGTCAGGTAAAAAAAATAAAAATAAAAATAAAAATAGGGCAACAATTCGTCATGAGAATGCATGGTAGGGAAGACGAGAAAGTTCCGTGTGGGCATTATGCAATCTAGTAACTCGTCGTCTCTAATGGCTTAAAAAAATCGTTTCTGTCGTCAGTGTCGTTGATGTCATGATCGTTGTCAAATATTTCACGGTCGTGGTGTCGTCATTCTGTCTGATTCGTAACATCGTAAAGCATTCTACTGAAGGAGAGTAAATGCATGCGTTCATTCGTGTACTCGTGACCTCGGACGAAGCCGGGGCGTGAAACATGCAGTTAGGACCACTTGGAATATTTCCATGCATGCATGTAGACGGTTTGGTGTGTTGTTTTCCGTAAGGCATCAGCTGTTTGTGGGGCCTGCTCGAGAGAGTGCAGACGTCGGGCATGCGATAGTAAAGAATGCCCAGTACTGAAAATCCGGTAGTCGATCTTTGACACCTTTTCGGCTGCGTGGTGGAAATTCAACCATCAATCACCAGGAGTAGATTCGTCGTCATCATGATCGTCGCTAGGATCTTCTTCTACGGATGGAGCCGAGATGGGGTTGAGGAGTTGCTTGAATCTCGTGGCGTCAGCCATACGCTGAAACTTGATCTGAAAAGCACCGTTTTTTTTTCGCTGGCGATGAGGAAAATACTCGTCGCTGAACGAGTAGACCTGGAGATCATGTATCCAAATACGGTGCGGGTCTTTGTGAATCAACCAATCCTCAGAAGGCTCATGGGGTACTATAAAACGAAGCGAATGAGTAAATAATAGATAATAGTAGCAGGAATAAGGCGCCAATAGGTAGGGGCGGGAGGTGTGGATCAAAGACATGGCTGAGGGGTATAAGGCATACTGAAAGCTGTCCAGATGGGACATTTTGCGAATGGTCCCCCGGATTCTATCACGTGCAAACGGATGCCTTTAGTTTGCAAGTCTTTCATGACCCATAAGGTATACCTTGATCCGTCATCAAGGATTTGGCTGGGAAAGTCTATCAGTGGGCCATTCAAGGGGAGCTGCAATAGGTGGTAGAGCACATACGCTTGGAATAAGCGCTTTTCCTTCCGCATCCTATATTCTTGCGGGTCGAGCCTGGGCATCCATGGGGAACGGCTCTTGAGACAAAGGAACGTGCAGTAGAATAACGTCAACTCTAATTTGAGTCAGTGCCATCATCTGCCAATATGCCGTAGGATATTGAAAGTGTCTACGTAATTAATACGGCGCAAAACACGAACCTTCCCATGTTAAGAATGCGAGGCTAGCCCAAGCCTTATTACGTCGTTCTATGGGCTCCCAGTAGGATAAGTGTAAGCCGGATGACGACTCCCTCTCAATTGTGAGGGTGTCGATAGGACGGATGGAGGCCCATGCCTCACCATAAGCGTAACACGTGCGGACGAGAATAAAGGGTGCTTGATCTTCTAGTCGAATAAATATTATTACGGAGACACGGCCATCCTCAAAGGATCTTCCAATACTTTCGTTAGCTTCTCGATGAGACGGCTCATGAGACGGGGTTTGAGCCGACTGGACAATGACTCCAAGTTGGAAGAGAGAACTCAATATTACCGCTTCACTAATATTTGGACATTATTGTCGAAATGTGGCAATTGGCCCATCTTGTGGAGCGGCCCGTAGATGTCCGACCTGTTCATTGTCAGCTCGCTTCTCTAGTTGATGTCAGTCAAGGCTACTAAGCTCACTTGCCACGATTTCTAAACTCCCGCCGAGATGGGAAGGGTTGCGTGAATATCGCCTCGGCCCAATGGGACTCCTGCCAAGGTTAACGAGTTCCTCCGATCTTGAGAGTGCCTAGACTCACAGTTTCCTGGCCCCAGAAATCCAGTGCATTATTTCGCCTGGCAAAGTCCGTCGGGGTAGGAGTCGGGGGGTCTGGGTGCTAGGTTTAGCTGGAAAGCCACATGAACGGGATACGAGTCCAACTGACCTATATGCCTAGCCTCGCGTAGCTGAAGAATTCGCGATCGAAGGGCCTCCATGGCATTGACGTCGAAATTCGGGTCCCTGCTCGGCAATGCGGTCAGACGCTGTCCAGCAAGCGTTGCTGATCTGCGAGACATACCTTGTCAACATGAAATCAAGCTGCTGCAGGAATTGGTTGTACATGACAAATCTAGCAGGGAGGGTCGTACCCTGTAGCTCCTTCGACATGCCATGGTACATTGCCCTCCAGCGATGCTCTTTATTCATGGATTTATCTTCATAATAGCCCATGATATCCCGGAGCGAGCGGCTCAGGCATGGCAAAATAACATTGAGGTAATCGATCATGACATGTGGTAGGTATACTTGTGACTTGTCGGCGAGACCTCGAAGAAGTCGACTTGTGCCCTGAAGCTGCTCAATGACCGCGCTGAGATGGGAGTGAAGTTGCTCTGTAATAGCGAGCCGTAGCTGCTGCAGACAGGAGCCGACTCGATCGACTCGCTCCGCCTCATAGCAACAACCCTCGATCATGCGCGGCCCCAACTCCCGGATCGCGACATCTCGGGCCGAGACCCTTGAGGACGGATTCCTCGACCGTCTCTGCATGATGACGGGTACTTTACTTTGCCATTATGGCGGGTGGCCAAGGGGAATTCTTTTCAGATCCTCCCATCCACCTTTTAACGATGTTGAAAAAGAAAACGGGAAGAAAACAAAGTCGTAGACAACTGGGTTTGGTGGAGGGGTAGTAGTAGTAGTAGTAGTAGCAATGGTAACAATGGTAGGAGCTAGGAGCTGGGAGCCGGCCGGGGCGGGTTCGAGGGCGGCTACGTGGGCGGCTACTATTCAAGACTAGTGGAGGCTCCGCAGAGGTCGTCAAAATGGTGGTTGTGGGTTGTGTGTGGGGAAGATGGGGGTGGAGGAGTCTCAATAGCAGCTTATGGGCGACGTACGGGCGGAGTGGTAGGCAGGTAAGTAGGTAAATGGGTAGATTAGGTAGGTATGTTATGTAGGTAAGGCAGGTAGGTAGGTATACTGATATACTATAGGTAGGTATTATCTCTGAAATGTAGCTATGCAGCTCATTTGACGTGGCCGGAGCCCAATATGCCAATGGGAGTGGGGCACTTTTTATTATTGCAAAAACGACCTGTCGAGCCCGAACGCCACGATTTGTTTATGGCCCGGCTCTTCAGAGCAATGCTCGGCTAAGGCCCAGGAAATTGTCAGCGTGCTGGTGCTGTGCTGATGGGTGCATCGGAGATGCGCTGATGATTGGACATCATTATAAAGCTCCATGTATGAGGGAGAATACGGACGTAGGTACATCGGCTTACCCTTATGATTAAGCCCTGGATCTCGTGAGATACCGAAGGAGGGGGAGGATATGTGTTGGCTGATTGACTGTCTGTCTAAAAAGATAGACGGACAGACGGACAGGCAGATAGACGGATGGATAAGTGGGTAGATGAGTAGAGAGATGGGTAGATGTATGGATAATGCGAATTGCGGGCAAGTCGATATACCTGAAGGTGACGGTATAAGTAGATCGAAATATCGCCGGTATATGGGTTGGGTGGAGGTAGAGAGAATAGAGAGCTGCGTGGCTTGATGGCTCGATAAATTGATATATGCAGGTTTGCCTTAGTCTACCTGACTTGCTAGGGATGGGGAATGCTGTCTGTGACTGGAGACGGAGACTGGTGACTGCAAAATGGAGGGGTAGATGCTACCGGTATGAAGGTAAAAAGGTCACTCAATGCTCAGATGTGGTCTCCCGTTGAGTGACCAGAAGCTTTCAGTAAGGGGCTGCCACGAAGCCAGAATTGCGATTCGAGCAATCACAAGCGCCGGGGCAGTGGCACGATGCGGAACCTGGGTCCGGGAACGGTGCTTGTGGTTCTCTCACCATGCCGAGATGGGGAATGGGGAACTACTTGCATGATCAACCTGCGAGATACCTGGTTGGCGGGATATCATGGCTCCCTACTTGTACTTCCTTCTCATCAGGTACGCTCTGAGACTACTTATACATGGTATGTCCCCATCGTCGGCTACGGGCTCACTCGCACTAGCTGAGTCTGGTGGCTGATGGCGAACCACATGTCATATAAGCCAGTCGCACGTTCGTCTTCATCTACTTCACGTGTTTTGTCTCGCAAAGCTGCAGCAGCGACGGCCGATTACACGTACTAAAGCGCCACACTTTATCCATACTCTCAGCATCTGCGGAAGGAAAAGAAAGAAGAAAAAAAAGAGAGATAAGGAGGAAAATAAGAGATAACGGGTGGGGGGTTTACGGCCTTTCTCGATTAATAAGGATTGATGAAAAAAGCGGAGGACTATCCGGAAGATGAGTGTGAGTAGAGACGATCTTCTCGGGCTAAAAGGCTTGGGCGGTGATACTTACTATTGCGTCCACGACAAGAGTGAAATGGGTGCGGGGGCGCAGGTATCCTGTTGAACTGCAGCAGTAAATCAATCCCCTCGCGAGGACAAAAAGAGAGGCTGCGTAACAAACGGCATTGGAGAAGGACGTGGGATGCTAAGCTTGTGGTGCTAGCAAGTCTTGCGCGATGACAACTTGCATATGCACCCGACCAAGAGGCAAGTAAGCAAACAAGCTTTGCGGAACCCCGAGAGCAAGCAATGAATTAAGACGATGAGATGAGTTTACCGAATGGTATCCTTTGGCATACTAAGAAATAACTACTAGTCTAGGCAAGTATCGCGCAGGATGGATCGGCTGGCATCTGCCAATAAGTCGTAGTTTTTGGGGGTCTGAGTGTCGGCCAATCTGAGAAGTTCTTGGCTGTGTATGATGTTGGATAGTCCGTACCTGGTATTATTCCATTTAACTATTATGTTGAGAGTTGATATCGCCTCGGTAACTGCAAACAAATGAGCAGACCTTAGGAGGGAACACCACGACTGTGCAACTGTATGGGGCGTGTGTACCTTGGCGATTAAGTATCACGACTATACAAAGTCATCTTGAAATCATGGGTCATGATTTGCACGTGGGTTATCAACATGGGCCACTGCCCAGGCGGTAGGCTTATGCCAACTGCCCATCATGGCTTCTTGGCGATCTTCTTAATATTGGCTCGTCACGCATGATAAACGTGGGACATATTGTATCGCGAACTGTTTGTGTCATATCTTACAACGCGGCGTCGTGGAGACTATTAGTTCTCGGGGCCCTTATGGATATCGCAAGGCCAAACTACGACAGCAATGCCAGATTTGGAGCATCGTAAGCCCTTCCAGCAAGACACCCCCGAAAGCAAAACGAAGCATCATAAACCATTCCTGTGCTTCACAACACCGACCAGACCCATACGCAGTAGAGAAAATGAAACTTGCCACCCTGGCCACCTAGAGCTTTCACAGCCAACGGCCTCGAGCATAGTCATCCCGTCGTGAAACGTCCTCTAGATCTCAATAGACAGGCAGCGGAGCTTGCAGTGCCCACACGCTACTCCTACTACCACTTCTCTAATCGGATTCGGCCTGTACAATGCCGGTTAGTCATGTGAGGCCAATATCGACAACCATGGGATGCTTACCTGGTAGGCTTGCTTCTCATCTTCGTATCGCTTCTTGTCTGCAGCTGCTTTCGCCTCGTATGGGGCTCGCTGCTTATCGTTTAGGGCCTTCCATCGCTCACCGAGGATCTTGCCGACCTGGCCTAGTATATTGTTAGTGTGAAAGGTTGGTTATAAGTTGGCAAGACAGCGACGTCATACCGAAAGAGATACCAGGATTCTCATCACGAACATTCTCACGTTGCTCGTTGGCGAAGAACATGTATGCAGAGAGACCACGCTTGGGAGCGTTGGGGTCTAATAATCCATTAGCAAGATATCGACGGTGGTGCATCAATAGCTACGAGACTCTTGTCAGACATACCCTTCTTGCCCTTTCTCTTCTCGACCTTGCCGGCCTTTCCGCGCTTGGTGGTTTCCTTAGGCATGCTGAAGTCTGTAGAGAATTAGCGATTTAGTCTAATAGAGATCCTTAAGACGACATGTGTAAGGGTGTATAATGACAATGCATGATGTTCGAGGTAGATTCAGTTGCAATCGCAGACATGACAACACTTGTTCCAATTTCTGCAGTAGTGTCGCGCAAGGTTGCCGAAGCCATAATGATTGCGACGACGATGGAGATGTGGTGCAATCGCATATACATGGCTGCGGGTTTGATGGAGGATGTGGTGCTGTCGCATATTCAATTGAGCTCCCCAACGCGTGAAAACCGCGTCGTGAAGCTTAAAATAAGCTGTAAGGTGTGCAAACGTACACTTTTACGAGGTTTGAAGTGTAGCCGAAATGTGTTATGCTGATGCTAGAGCTGTTGCGTTGCGCCGGTGTCAGTGGATCTTGTTACCGATAGTTGTGATGGTGACCGCGATAGTGTTATGACAAGTGATAGTCCCTGGTAGTAGCCAATGTATGGATGCGAACGGCGGAAACCAGTGCAATAGGAATACATAAAATAGCATCAACAATGTTAAAAAATAGTAATTGATGCAGCAACTAAAGAATTGCGTGCAGCAGAAAATATGATATGCGTTGATGCAGTGGGCAATGCGATGTTGTTGAGGTGACTTGGTGTTTGCAGTGCATGGCCATATTAGGAGAGGTACTCACGATTTGTATGCGTAGGCGCAGAATGTAGGTGCTGTGTATAAGGTGTGGTGAGGTTGAGTGTGCGCGGTGTTTGTATGGGAGACGATTTGGGTGGGAGATTGTATGAGAGCAGAGAAGAGAGGGAAATTTGTATGGGGGGCGCCCTGGGCTACTGACCTTTTCAGGGTGGGCGGGTGATTGTGTGAGAGCAGAGACAAGCTCTCCAATTTGTGACGGAGGGTGCGAGTCTATGGTGCGTGCGGACGGGTGGGCGTGTGTGGTGCGTGTGAGTGACCGAGGAGCGTGTGGTGTGAGAGGGGAAAAGGAGGGCGCGTGCTGGGTTCTGGCTCAGGCCTTTTCAGCAAGCCTAGCATTTTTCAAGGAGCTGTGAGAGAGGTATGTATTCTCTATGTAGGCAGGTCAGGCAGGTACAACTGTGCCACCGGAGCAAATTGTACTGTATAATCTGGTGGCAGTTACTGCGAAACTCACTGTAATTTTGCAATGACTCTACTGTGGGTACCATACAAATACAGCAGGTTTCATGGGCTGCCCAGTTTTTATTACACTGTACTATTCTTTTCTTAGCTCTCACTCTAACAATCGCAGCTGGGTGTGTTGGGTAAGGATGTGCCTACACATCGGTAGGGTAGGAGGTAGGTATGTACATAACTGATGCCAGTCTATTAATGTTCGCTGGGGAGCTCTTATCAGGGCTCTAATTGGACGCTGGGTCTAATAAGGCATGTACTCTGGGTATCTCTGACTTGGTGGTGGTACCGCCTCCCGTTGTACCTGTTTCCCACCTAATTAGGTATCTACCTAGACCACCTTCCTTACATGTAGGTATGCCGCCTAGGTAGTTCCTTTCCTTTTCCTGATGAAAAGCTTTTGTGTTTAATAATGAGGTGGGTTTTTATTTATTGATTTGTTCTTTCCTTTTCAAACCTGGCTACTGGATTGTATGATAATAATTCCATCAAACCAAGAGTCTCTCAGGAACAACTCCCTAGTAGCCCCATTCCTGTGGTGAGCCCTTCACAAGGGTTGCGTTGCAGTGTATAAGAGACTCGCACGCAGCCTGCGTTGCATCCAGTACAAACTACCTACATATATCTAAGACCTATATCTCTGTGCATACATATATATTGTTTAGGCATTGCCTACGTCTATGTCTCTATCGATGTAGGTCACATAAGGGAGTTTGGGATGGAATTTGATATGATGGTATAGATACTTACCATTGTGCGTTGATCTCACTGCTTGCTAGCATTCTGCATCTAGTTTATTCTAGCCATACTTGATCTTTTATTTGCCCCTCGCGCATCTTGTTCATCAGAGACAAAGGGGGCAAGTGAAGAAAGAACTTGAAGTGAAAGCAGCACCGGGGGATCCTGTGATCCACGCTGGATAGCTGAATTGCAGGGCGGGTTAACGCATTTGCTTCCGTCTCTGATTCATTGTCTTGGAACACTAACATCAACCTATCCGGTCCTTGGGGTCAAGCCAACATATCCCCCCCTCGACTACAACATTCCTCTCTTTCCCCATAGCTTGGTCGGGCCCTGTTTATTCCAAGCCGTTGCAAAGGGTTGTGAGGGACGGAAAGTATTGTTTTTAATACCCTACGTATAGAATGCATTCGGGGTTTGTCGGCTGGTGCGTTATGAGAGAGGTCGTACTATTACTTGTACATATGGTCCTACAAGTATAGGCAGCCTTCTATCAGGCAGCCAGCCTTGTTTGGACCTATTACATACAAGCACGGCTCATGTTTGTATGCGTGCGCATACCTACTTACACACGATTCGGGGAGAGGGAGGCACGCATAGGGAGGTAGGGAGGTAGGGAGGGGGTAAAGACGGCTGGCTGATGTACCTTGCCACCCCTTGTTAGTGGGGGTGTACATGTCCCCAATCCTTTCCCACCTACCTAACCTTTGAGCTTTGACTAGCCCCCTGGTGTGTTTTGCTTTGCCTTGCCCGAATTCATGCTGGTCTGCAACGCGCTCTGCAGCTGATTACAACCATGCTAAAAACCCAGTTGGATTATGGGAGTTTTCCTGCCCCCCTTCGTGGTGCGTGCCCTTGGGTTCCCTCCCTTTTCTCTCTTTCTCCCCTCTAAGCGTCTCTTCTTGGCTTGCTCAGCTCCTATCGGACCCCGCTAAAGAACGTTCCCATTCGCCACAAATGGACATCCTCCTCAAGACAGATTCTCGGCCTCTGATTGTCAGTCTAGTAAACCCTCTTTTTCTTTTTGTTGTTCTACCATGTACATAGTAAGGTTTGACTATTGGGAATACTATTTGGTATACCATGGGATAGATGGCCAGCCTGCTTTTTCAAACCCCAAAAGAAGCAGGATATGAACAAACTTAAAAAACTACCCATAGCCCACCCTATACAAAATAGGTACAACGGAACGGATGCTGCTGGCTGCGGACCGGCAGTACGTACACTCCATACAAGCAGATAGCAATTGGCGCCTCAGAGATAAGTTAGTATGTGGTCGACAAGGCCTATCTACACACTACCAATGATCTTAAACTCGCTGCCTTTCTTTAGCTTTGCATATGAAGTGGTGTAATGTAACGCGGCAGGGACCCGGGCGAGCACTTCCCTATCCAAATCACTATATCTATATATACATGTAGATACTGTATAAGTATGTAGGTTGGTAGGTATTTGCGTGTCATACATCAAGCCTCTGTGCGTTCGGACTGACTCTGAGTGGCTATGTACGCTGTACATAGGTACACCATTCGCAAAGCTTTGCCAAGCATGCACTTCTACAGCACACTACGTATACCTACCTTAGGTAGGTCCTGTACTATGTAGTACTGCCCAGCTATCTGGTACCTGTCTCGAGGACGGGCGGGTCCAGCATAATCAGCTAACCTATTCACGTCCCTCTATTTGGGTACCTACTTGTTGTGTGCCCGCTGTCCGGCTAACACTTGGAGCCAAAAATATCATGTAGGACTCGGATGGGAGAAGCGCATATGTGATGTTCAGTCGTACATGTTTGAGAAACAAAAATTCATGCTGTTTTATGCAGCAGCCAATGCTCGCAATGCTGGGGGCTGCCCACCATGGGCTGTGTCTTATTCTCATTTCCATCAGACGTGATCAGACGAGTGGTGTCAGGTACTTTGAGTATTGGCTGTGGTGCTGTTGAACTCAGAGGGCATGGCCGGGGTCTGATTCGCCCGGCCGCTTAGACACTGTACCACACTGGCTACACGGGGAGAGACTCCAGGAGAAGCCATGCAAGAAGACCCATACACTGTGCTCCTGCCCATGCTTGGGTGCTGTGACTCCACCGTCGACACCACGGCAGAGAAACCACACCAGATTTGGATCCGGCAAAAGCCAAAGCCATTTTTGTCACGGCTTGAGAGCTTGCGTCTCCGCTTGACGCGAGAGGTATGTGCCTACTCTCGGTGGAAAGTGTGTGGAGGGCGATGATTAGAACGCATCATCTATCTACTACGCTACTACTTTAGTATTTGGACTAAGTATGTAAGTAGAGACTGATGTTCCATCACGTGCAATACACCACTTATAAATACACTTGCGGAGTATTCGGAAAAGTAGCTTGTAGCCTTACCTTGAAGTAGGTAGTCTAGCACTACTTGACATGAATACGCGTTCATTCTATGTATTATGTAGTGTTAGCAAGCCATCCTTAAGGTGGACGAGAGCTGACAAGCCCGTAGTGCCCAATCTGGTGGGTAAAATACACTGAGAATGTTTGTACAGGACGAAGAATTTCTAATACCTACCTACAAAATGTTCAAGTTCACTTATGAAAATACCTTTTACTGGTCAGTTAAGCCGGCCGCGCTAAGCCCTATACAGTTTTCTGGAGACTTGGGATTGGCTGCTGGGGTCGCATGCATCATCTTAGATTTCACGCAAAGCCGTGACCTTTCTTCTTTAAGGAACCAAGACGCTGACAAAACATTGTCGTCATGTTGGTTGGATTGTTTGTGCTATAACGTGCGGCTTGCTTAACCTTGGATAATATCGAGTCGGATGGCAGCAGCCTATTGTATCATGTCAGCCCGGATTTCGCCCTTTCTAGGCCGACAGTATTTAGACTTGTTAGCAGATAAACTTGCTAAGGGTTTGCCATCTTATTTTGTGTCAGGGAAGCATATCATCCAAACACGCTTAAAAATACGCATTTGGTAGAAATAATATCTTACCACTAACGGTTTTCCTAAACCTCTTCCTCGGCTGGATCCAGCACCATGTCCCTCAGCTCTGCGTCTCTCGCCCAATCAACACCACTACCCGCAACAATAGCGCTCGCCGTATCTTTCAGGACTCGCCATCTCCGTCTACCCCCCTTTACTTCAGCCTCCAGTCTTGCGATCTCAGCTGCATGCTCTGAATCGCCAGAGAGAAGCCCGGCCCTCCCTTGATCCGTCTCCTTTACGAGGTCTAGTAGGCGCTCCGCAAGAGCGACATTTTCTCTGCTTAGCTGTAAGGAACGCACTTCGACATCCGACAGATCAGAGAGCAACGTGTGGAATTCTTCGTCTTGTAATGCAAGCGTACTAGTTGCGGAATCTCGGTCTGTAAGTAATGGAAGGAGATCTCTGTTTTGTGTCAGTTTGACGGTTTCATAGGGATAGTTGATTTAGCTCAACATGAAGTAAAATNAAAAAACCAAGGTGCACCAGACTCATAGCATAGGAGAGCCTCACCTCTCAATAGGCGAGGCTTTCGTTCCATTATGTACCGCTTGTAGTATTGGATTTGCGCTCACAACGTTTGCGACCACCTCGTTGCGTAGCATATATCTAGCCCTCGAATCCAAAAGCTCCCTCTGAGCCACTTCTATGGTGCGCCCTGGGGTTTCATCTGCTGGATACATTAGCAAGGGCCATATATTGAGGAACGGTTTGAGGTTGTGAGGGGTATTCTACCCGGAACATATTTCCTTTGCGCGTTTAGCAGCGCAATCTCCAGCTGAAGTTGTTGCAACTTATCGTGAAGCTCCAGTACCCTCGTCTCCTTGTCAGAGAGAACAAGGGGCGTTGGACCCCCTATGTCCCCGTCCACCATGGTTTTTTTCTTTAATAGGACAGTACGAAGATTCTTAGGATGATGGTATCTATGTGTTGGATGACGATAGTCACGAAGATTTGTGTCGTTTTTTTGCTGGGATATAGTAGGTACCTGCCTACCTTGCGCGCCTCACCAAACGCGTCGGCATTGGTGATAGGTACTAGCTACTGAGTAAGTATGTAGCAAAAAGTGGCGGTGCAATAAGTTGTGGCGCTTCTTTGACTTTGCATCTTACAAAGCCAGCTGTCTCGGCTATCAACCTACTTGACATCAAGCTACTATCATTGTTTTCTTAATCCCATTGGCGAAATCAATACTATATTAACCTACAGATTTTGTATTTTACACATAGTAGATAATAGCTGAAGTCTCGTTGCTCTTCGTTATCTGTCTCCAGATAGATAATAATCTGTGTGAGTCTCGGGTCTCTCTAGAGTAATTCATTGGCTCATGTTACTATACGGCACCACTACAGACAGCCCACTATTCACCACTGGATACCGAGCTAGATAGGGCATTCACTAGCTATCGTAGCACATATTCTG
>JAPESX010000975.1:0-12560 GCA_029590615.1 Nemania bipapillata
AGGGGTGCACCCAGAGCTAGCACCAAGCGAGTTCAAGAATTTTGTTGAGAAACGTGTACAGTCTATGAAGAGGAGATCGAGCGAGAATTCCCTTTCGCCAGACGGCCTAGACGGGAGCGACTCCGGAAGCTTAAGAAGGAAGAAGTCTATGCTTTCCAGACAGATCGTGAATAGCGGCGGTCATGGTGCCGATGGGTATATCGATGGTGCCGAGAGACTAGAGAGGAAAAAGTCCCAGGGGCAATCTGAACATAGTGTACCGGAGCTGAGCCTCGACGAACTCATGAAAGACCCGAGCAAGGCTGTTCGAAAGCTTACACTCGAGTCACAAGGAGGTGGAGATGATTTATCCAACACAGATGATATGCCTATATTATCTGTGGCACCAGGCGCAGGCCTCCGCAGATCAACACGCACCACATATAGAAAAGGTGGAAGTCTAAAGAATCGACAGGGCTCCCTCAAAAATAGTGAACGCATACCCTTCTCGCAGCGGATGGCTGCGAAGAAGAATGAAGGTAGTGAAGGCAGCGAGCCCAGTTCTGGATCTATCGACGCTCCTCCAGGCTATGGTTTGATGCGGGTGCAATCAGAGCCAGTGCTGGAGAATCCCTCACGACCTTCTAAGTCTGTTAGAAGACAGCAGCCGTTCGATAAAGACTTAATAGATACATACGAACGCAACGCGCAGACCGATACGCAAGAGCAAGGCCAGTCTCAGCCTAAGAGACCACCTGGACCAAAGCGCACAACTTCAGACAACTCTCGCTCTTTTACACCAACCCCACAAATCATCGAGACACCTCCCGCTGAGGAGGAGCCTGAATCAAAGTCTCAGGAAGTTAGCAGGCCGTTTCCAGAACGATCTTCATCACAGCGTGCTATTATTCCAAACGTCACACAGCCATCATCGGATATACCCTCGGAGCCTCCTTCCCGTTCTAGTAAACGCCCGACCTACGGTCAACCACAACAAGTTCCTTCGCAACCCCAGACAGCGATTCCGGCTACACAGCCCAAAAGAGCGCCAAATGCGCCCAGCCAAAGCCTTGATGACATGCCTCAGACCTCTTCCTCCTTAGCCCCGGGCAGTGCCTCAAGGACAGACACGTTGACTTTTATCCCGACTTTCTCTTCTTCCGAGGAGAGGAAACCCGAGAAACGAAGCAAGAAGGATAGTTCTGAGGGTAGTTCGTCGAAAAGCACCTCGTGGAAATGGTTCAAGAGCGATGACAAGGAGAAAAAGAAGAAGGAAGAAGAGTCGAGAAGATCCAAAGCTAAAGCCTCCAACGAAAAGGCGCATGATAATGTCCGACTCGACGTTCTACAAACTTCGATTGACACAGCGCGGCAGAAAGGGCGAGAGAGTCTCCTACTAGAGCGCGACAGTATAGATAGTAAGTTGGAGGAAGAGAGAAGAAAGGAGAGCAGTCGAAAATCTGGAGAACATAAGAAGGAAAAGGACGGTTTGTTCTCTTCCTTCTTCAGCAGTAGCAAGAAGAAGGGCGACAGAGACTCCGGCGGTAGGAAGTCGCATCTGCAGCGACCTTCGTCGCCAGAGCCCGCCCCGTACCGACCTCTAAGGCCGGATGTCGACTACCATTGGATGAGATTTCCAATCCTTGAAGAACGAGCTATCTATAGGATGGCACACATTAAGCTTGCCAATCCCCGACGCGCCCTATACAGCCAAGTTTTACTCAGCAATTTTATGTATTCTTACCTCGCAAAATGTCCAAGCAATGCACCCGCAAATCCAGGTACCTCAGTCGCCTCAGCAAAAGAGACTCCAGGAAGAGGAGAGGAAGCGAAGAGAACAGGAGCAGCAATACTTGGAGCAACAACAAGCTCAGGATAGTATCGATCGTTATAATTTTGAGTACCACCGGGTAAGTCCCTCTTCCATACTTCTCCCATTTTTTCCGCTAACACAGACCAGTCAGCAAATCAGTACTCAGATCCAAGCATGCAGCACGAAGCAGGCGACTATCCTGAAGCAGCCGAGATCTATGACTATGATCATGGCAAGGATGACATACAAGACAGTGGCTATGGGGATGGGTATAGCGAAGCCAAGGATTATTACTCCTACGGTAATCAGAATGGGCAGCGACATGACAAGGAAGAGGAGATGTGGTGATCTTTACGGTATTCGACGGAGACACGAGTTTTAACGAAAGCGCCTTCTTACTTGTATACCTGGCCCAGCCAGTGCATCTACGGGAGTTAGGGGAAAGGGAACCATGTGTATGGGTGTTATATCATTAACCCCATTACCGGAGCATATATCCCCCTCCTGGAGGGCTTTTTTTCTCTTTCATATGGCCAACTAGCATGGCGGTCTCTGAACCAATCTTCGGCCTTCCTGATTTAGAGAGCGAGGCACTAAATCTTAATTTCGAATAACAGCTGACCATGTTCAGTCCACTGTGAAACTTATGTACATAAAGGGGTACGTATAAATCAGTCTTCCCTCCGAAAAGAAATGGATCGAGAGAGATAGCAAAGTTAGTAGATAGTCGTTGTCAAAAGTGGCATTGATAGGTGTTTCCGTAAGATGAATGAAAGAAAATTCAAAGTATCTTGATGTGACGTATAGTCTAAAAAGGTAGCAAGCAGTTCGAAGATTAGTTTTAAGCTACAAGAGCTCAACTTTGATATTTGTATCTCATTTTTAAAGGGCTGTAAATGACAGTCAAACAAGCCGGATGGGCACTGGACTAACCAGTTCTTGACCCTCTATTTGCATCAGCCCATGCTTAGTGGTATTATGAAAATGAACATATATGTCTATCTGTCACCCTCTCGCCTCGCTTCTTAGAACATTGTTTCATAGTTATGGTTCTCTTTATGGATCCACCAAGGAGTCAGGCTGTAGAGGCATCTGTGATGGCATAATAATAGTGTTATGTTTTATTGGCTAGCAATACTCTATCACTTCTATAAGCCACAATTAAGGTGTTCTCCTAAACAGCCACCTCGTCGGGCAATGTCTTAGTATCAAACCTCTATCACCTACTCCATTATGAGAATATTGATGCTGTTTCGGTCTTTGATACGCAGGGTTATGCTAGATGAGTTGGTGTATAAATACTTGCTAATTCCCGTGGTTGTAATTAAGAGACTCGCACATAACACACAGAACAAATTCATACCCTATTAGATTGAAACACAAACCCTGTTATTACTCTGAAACAAATAGATTATTTTTTTGAAAAAAAAAACGAAAGAGTTGATAGCGATGGCACATCCTTCGAGACAGCATCCAGAATCTACAATGCCTTCTATTCCACCACCTCCAACAGCATCTAGCAAAAGAAACATATCTCATGATGACATCGTCGATCTTAGCTTGAAAACTTTTATTGTCTCACAGGAAGAACAGCATCAAAACGACGAAGGAGGGAAGCCTTTAGAAGAATCGACTATTAGGCGACCGCAACACTCTAGGCTTTGGCCACAGATTGTGAGAAAGGCACTGTATGCCTTTGCCGTTGTATTCAGCTTTGACAAGTTCGGAGCTCAGGTCACGGCTACAATGCTAGGAGAGAGTGCCCGTGATTCCGGTGGATGCAGTCAAGTAACTATTTACATTGCGAAGAATCGTGGAACTAATGCTATGGATCATGAGCTACGCGACAGGTTATCTTACTATTTCAATGTACTAGGCGCCATACAAATTAGTGATAACGACAAGAAATATGTCTCTAGTCTTCGTCATCCGAGAATGAAAGCTGATATTAAACGATATAAGCCTAAGGGTCGTGGAGAAATTCCCACGGATCAAGATCGATTAACAACGGCATACGAAGACCTTAAAAATCTCAAGTCGGCACTAACAACCACACAGACTAAACTCTCAATATCTTTCGTTACCCCACAGAACCGTCCTATTGACAGAGAGATACCACAGAACCATTCTTTCAACAGAAAACTAGTTGAAAAGTTCAACCAGTTCCAACAGAACAACCGCAACGTCCCGCTACCACCTCCGCCTAAACTCTATCCGGACATCCATTGCGAGATCCAGTTGCTCACACATTTCTACAGTCTCCCAGCCCAAACAAGATCTAGCATATGGGGATATATAGCTTGTAGCAAACTGCCATGTTTCTGCTGCTACCACATGCTCAGAGAGGATTCTACATTCAAAACTGAACAGAGCCACTACACAGTATATTGGCCATGGCCAGTCCCGACAGAGCTAGTAAATTTGGCCTCCAGTCAAAACAAGCAATTAAAGATGGCCGGGTATAGGATAGCAGCTGCACTAGACCATCTTCAAGAGAAACTCGATAAACGCATCAAAAGAGCATGTAATAAAAAGTCTTGGAGTCAGGGTAAGATGCTATCCCAGATTCCTAATGACATACATCGAGTCTGAAACAATAATCGGGGTTCCTATATCATCATACTAGTAGTTAGTAAACAAATTGCTAGGGTCAGATGTCACAGGGTGAACAGAATAGCTGTTGACAGATAGAAAGAAGGATATAGCATAGAGCTATATAGAAAGCTGAATTGATTCCTGGCATTAGGGTCTTATATATATAGCCAAATCCATCAATATAAGCACTGTACATGGTCTTAATGACTTTATTATCACCTAACATACGTAGAGTTACTTTTTGATACATGATGACCCTGAAGGCTGCTTGTCACTTCAAGAATGTACCAATAATTGGAAAACATAACTCTATAAACTTCAAGCCCATAGCGGGCAGCTAATGTCCATGCTTTAAAGGCATGTTTTAACGCTTCCTAATAATAAGTTGTGTGTTATATTCAGGCAGCAGGAACTTATTGAAGACTAGTCTCGAGTTTATGGTGAATTAACAAAAAGGGTTGTAGAGACAGACAGAAAAAATTATAACAGAGAAAAGGTGAGTCAGGCCTCAATTCCCGTCTCACCAATTCCAATGCATTCGTACTAATACTTGTCGTAATGTTAGTGCGCTCTTAGTTCACCTGGCATATAATAATCATCACAACCTATACTTACCACTCCTCTATCGTGTTATTAATAATAATCTCGTGACGTAGGAAAAACGACGCCACTAACCTGCGTCAGTGGTTAACAGCATATGTTCAAGACAAATCCTCTATTCTGTCCCATTTATTCCTATAGGTTAACCAAGGCCAACATTAACGCAATATTTGAAAACATCGCAATAGTCTCTTTTATGGCCAAATTTTAGCATATTTAAGATAATCTAGCAGCCTTCCATTCAACTACGCTGCAGAAATATCGCTTGCCTTCTCAGAGTGCATGGTATTTATCAACTCATTCAAAGCTTGCGCCTTAGACCATTGACCAAGATCTGCGTTAATTATAGAGGTTTTGTCAGGTGATAAAGTTGCTAAAACCTATAGAGTGGCCGTATCAACCTATTTGGTTATATATTAGATAGGGCCAGGAATCAATTGATCTTTCTATTGAGCCTTAACTAATACACTCTTCTACCCTCCTTCCTAACCGCTAATACGCTTCTATTCACTTTGTGACCTAAACCTTTGACAGTTTTATATGCTCGCTATAGTGCCGAACATAGAAATGAATTGAATTGTTTGAATAGTGGTTCGTTGTCTACTATACGCAGGAGGAGAAATTGAGGCTTTAGGCAATTCCGCTACTTAAACACAAACTATGTCCACCAGGCGATGAGGATGATTTTAGGCTGGGCGAAACAGGTGCCTTAAGACCATATCTTCCACATTTAACATTAGTTGTTCTGTCTTTTATTGATACCTCGGGAAAGGAAACGAAACGTACAGCAGAACCTAAGCCCTTCGAAAGCATATGCAGAAAAGAAATGTGAACAAACTAGTAACGTCTAACTATTCAATAAAGTATTACCATGCAAGGCTTGCTTGTTGTTCCCTATTCCTATTATGGTACTGGCCTCACGGCAGCATCCATAATTGTAATGCAGAAGTCCCAGAACGTGCAGTTTTCATGATCCGAAAAGTCGCACACTGATAAGTGGCTGTTATCCTCGTCACTTGTATAATCTTCGTTATCTGTAGATCTGAGCCCTATTATGGGAGGTCCGCCGTGGAGCACCTTATCAATTTTGTATGTCAGCATAAATGTCGGGCAGTTAGAACCTATAAGTAAGTCACATGTAACGGAGTTGTTACTAACCAAGCCTTCCTCGCTTGATTCCCAGTCCTCCACCGGGTCTGCGAATATGGTGGTAATTTGGTACTTATCAATAACTTGACGGAAATCCTTCAGTTCCAAATTTAGCATTCCAGTCTCTAGGGGTAGAGTCCCCCTGTTGTCCCAAAGCAGTCTCACCTGTTCATGAATATACCCGCCTTGCAGCCATTCATCGAAGATGATGCTTCTAGTGCAACAGGCAATGTGGGAATACTGCGGATCGCCTGCCGCACATATTAAAGCCTATGTATCAACCGGGTATTAGTACTTGAGCGCTTTAATCGTATAGCAAGATCCGTACCTGTCTAATAATAGGTAGGCTTCCTGTATCTTCTGCAACAAACACGATAGGGAAATTCCTTGGGCCATTTGGTGGTAGGGATTTCAGTAGGCGAAGGGCTTCGTGCGGGTTTTCTTGTTTCGTTCTACGTCGTTTGTACGCGAAGTGCGTGATCTTAGCCATGGCCCACACAGGTAAGAGCAACTTCGTAAACCACGGAACATCTGAGGAGAGAAGCATCCCACAGAATAAGCGTCGGGGACGAAGACGTGGGGAAACAACAAATACGCTACATTATAGCGAGAGATGATGTTAGCGCCAGATCGATGAAGCAGCATGGAGTATGCAGTGTGCTCTTACTGTACGATTGAGCCCTCAAATAGTACCCGATTGTTCCGAATAGCATGGTACCATGGACGATCCCGCTTATGAAACACCATATCCGGATTACCGTCTCTCACCTCGTCTCGCTGTTGCCGAAGGAAAGGTTCAAGTCTTCTTTCCCATTGCCCTGGATCCTTTCTAGCTGCGGCGATCAACTCTCTTGTTAAGGCAATCTTGCTTGCGCTTTGATTTATCAAAACCCCCATCATTTCTTCTCCGTGCAGCCGATTCCCAGCAGCTGCTTGCAGTACTTTCTCAGTAATACAGACCTGAGCGTTTCTGTGACTAAGAAGCAGCTGCATCAACTCCGCCCCCCCAAGCTCGTTACCTGCCGCTGCGGCAATCATGTCGACTGTAGTCTCGATCTCGACGCTGTACCTGTTGAGCAGTAGCCTCATAGCTTCTTCGTCTGAGGATCCCGCTACCTCAACGGCTCTTTGTTGTAAGAGCTGTGCACTAACCTTGTCTCTGAGGATGGCTAATATCACCGTTAATTTCCATGGTGGCAACCCGCCTTGCTTTTCGTATGTCGATGCTAAGCATTTGCTACTATTCAGTGTCGCCGGATGCCATGCTCCTTGCAACTCTGATCTCATTTTCATTTCTTCCTCGAGTAACATCTTTGCTTGCTCCCACTGTTTTCCTCTCTCATGTGCTAGCGCTAGCCTGTTCAGAAGTGCTAGGGTGTGCCCGTGGTCTCGCCCAAACTCGGTTTCTGAGGCTTCCCTCATTGCCTTGGCCCGTATTGATGCCTCCCAATATTCTTCTCCATCTTCTAATATTGATATCACATCCAACTGCCTGTCTTCCGCTTCTATACGTAGGGGCTCTGTCGCGTTTCCTTCTGGGTTCCTAGGCATGCGGAATTCGAGCGCTCTATCTCCACCCTGTTGGTTCTGCCTTGTTTCCATTGTCTTTTCCCAGTCCCAAAGGAGTAAAAGGTTAAGGGAATAATCTTTGACTAGCTGCACTAGCTCGAGAGGAGGGGCTGCAATCATGATGATAGAATGATAATCGGTACAGGTCCTAACAATAGTAGGGTTCGTTGCCCCTTGCATCAAGCAGACAAGATCCCCCGCGTGAACCGCCCCCGCCGACGGTGGGAGCGTCCAACCTACCTTAGGTTCTAGGCGACCGGACGCATCTTTTAGAACAGCGATGACTTCCTGCTCATCCTGATTGCCTCGCTCAATAGAGTACACCTTGCCAATAACGGAACCCTTACCCTGGATCTCGGCCATCTCGAGACCAGGCCAGGTTCTTACCGACACCTCCTTGCCAAGAAGGTATTTCACTAGTCGACTCAAAAGTTCGTCCCATGCAACTTTGTAGTTGAGCGGTAAGTCAAGCGGTAGGTCATCCGAGCTCATGCCGAGTAATGCAAATAGCTTGTCATGGAGAATCGTAGCCTTGCGATAGTAATACATATCTATCAGCTCACCAATGGGGCGTATTCCCAAGGAAATTCGGCCTGATAGGTTCGTCGTTCTTCCTTGACGAAATACTGCACTTTTCATCAAGTATGTCATTGGACGTAGCAGGCTTTGCAGATCTGGAGAAGCCTTATAGATGGGATCAAGCAGTTCCGAGCTTAGGCCTGTGCTAAATGCATATCCATTAATCACTGCGGATCCACATTTGATTAGAATGTTCTGAGCAGCAGCAACTTCTTGGAGTACCTAAATTAACTTTGTCAACAATCTACATTGATGAGGTTATCGAAGTCTGCTCCTTACCCAGATACGCTCAAACCATGGACGTTGGAGGAGCCTAAGGATTGCTTGTTGAGCTTCTTGGCCGTTAATCAAGGGCTTATTGGATGTATCATATGCTGCACAACGGATATCTTCCAGGGCTTGATCACTGCCATCGGCTTCCGACCCAAGCCAGACAACCACACGACTTGCTTTGCTATATACTTCGGCCATTAGCTGAATCTGCGTTTCCTTCTCCCTATCATCTCCTTGATTGATGCATATTGCATCTACCCAGATGATTCTCTCGAGACACCGGTCTCGAAGCCTCAACAGTGCCAGGTGAAGGTTCTCTGTCACAGGATAGTCGCGTTCGTTGATAGAGATGCTGTAACCCACGTCCGGGCGACCCCACGCGTATGATAAAGCCTCATATAAGTGTATTGTGTTCATTGACTCGAGCAGAGGATACTCGAAAAGCAGGCACTCTATATGAGCGGCTTCATCCTGATGTGGCATAAGACGAAGCAATCGGATAGTGCCAGAATCCTTTATAGGTGAGTGGCGATACCTGCCATTCTCAGGGTTACCGCTTTTGCACATGTTGGATGCTGATTTAGCTTGTGCTTCCTTTTTTCCCCCTCTCGATGTATGTTTCGTCTTGGGGATGCGTTAATATATTGCGTTAATCTCGTAGATAGATTGGGCGTCGCTTTTATGTCACAGACTTCCCCTCTCGAAAGCAAACAGATACCGAAGTGGTAGCGGCAATATAGTAAGAAATTGTTGAAGAAGAGAAGAAACAATTGGTTCGTTCCTTATTATGGGGTTGGGTAGTGTTAGGCATAGGACTTGCATTATCCAATACAGGTATTAGACATAAGCTCTGTGGAGACTATGCAGGCTTGGATTTGCTATGACTGCCACACAGCTATCCGGCTTCCTATTAGACTATTGCGAGTGATATAATAGTTGTTAAAAAACCTGGAACATTTCAATATAGATGGAAGACACTTCCTACAACAAGATTCTAATGCAACTATTTTTAGGATTGAAACAAGGACTATTGCAATATAAGATCTAAGTTATCTACTACAGAAAGTGGTAATAGGAGTCTTCCTAGATATAGGCCTACGATGGTTCTCAAGCATGCCAACAAGCAGCATATACTTGTAAGTTTGGCTACCTCGGCGTCAAATATCGCTATTGTGGTCTGGTTACTTAGATTATAATATTCTTTACGACTTCTCGAATTTGGTCGTAGCAATATCATTCATTCATGGAACTCCTGATATAACTAGTCTTAACCAAAGGCATATTAGTTTGGCAGACAAATTAAGATGTTTGTATACGAGTTACCTACATATGTAGTGAGGTTACCTGGACGCAAGGGCCGATGACTCACCAATATCGGGCCTCCTTTATATTATATGCTGAAACACGTACAGTTACATCCTGTGCAACCTAGAAGCCCAGCGATACACCAAAAAATGGAAGGCCATCGCCAGATGTCCGGAAAAAACCATGAAATATTATATTAATCAATACCAGATACAAGATCGCCCTTCTGTAGTTTGGGTAAACGTACTGTTTTGTAGATTACTCCGGTCAAGTTTAGCAATTGGTATTGTTGTTTGGTGTCCAATGAAGTCACCACATGATGCTGCCACAATAGACTTAGTGATGACCACCATCCGTGTTTCTTATTGCACTCACAATAAGCTTACTGACTTGAATACAAGTAATAGCCAATCACGGTGAATATTTCAGGTAAGACGACAGAGTATGAAGCCAAATCTATAAATCCTTCCTTGAACCATCGTATCTATTGTTAGCATCCACATCACATAGCTGTTCTTGCTCTCTTTTACACCTTGTTAGTTTGTTCGCTAAGCCTGCTTTACGACTTGCTCCTAAGCTTCACTATTTAATCATGGGTTCAACATATAAACGTCAATGTCGAGGATGCACTTTGGAACGCGGAGTGTATTCTGTACTCTAGGGATATTGCGCTAGATGATGGGCAGTTGATTTACCTTCAATATGAGCAGGGCGTTATAATCGTGTTTATTATTCCGCCTTTGGGATGCGGTTTGAGTACTTTGTGATAAATTCTGGGACAAGAACTACTGTAACTACGCTCAAATATAGTCTGTACATTTCTGAGAGATGATCAAGACTCTAGATTGAATTTAGGATGGTCCTTAAATTCCCACTAGTTTGGCCCACGTTTAACGATGTCACAACTAGAGAAAGTAGACATATCGCAGAAGCGCGGTATATTAAGCCTGCTGCAAGTGGATCTAAAGGGAAGTTTAAGAGTTAAGAATAGTTAAGTTCAATGCTAGTGGTTTCCCCCTGTAAGTCCGCAATGGGTATTTGGTGGCTTAAAGCTTATTTTATGTACTTATTGAATGGTAATAAAACGGTGTACGTATTAACATTGCTTATCTATATTATCTAAGATCAAGCTAGCTCTACTAAATTGTTGTTTATTTCGGGCTGTGAAGTGTTATGGGTTGGCTGCAGTAAGTACTATTTACATACATATTTGTGTTACAGTATTAGCAATTGCACCTTGTTGTAGAAGGTTAGTATTTAAAGTAGGTAGACATCTGGATGATAATATTAAATACTGAACATGATGCCTAAGGTACCTACGTAGGTAGGTACTAGAATGAGACAAGCTGTAGGTACTGTCCCTTTAGAGCTCTTGTAATTGCCTTTAGGCTAACTACATAACTAACATACATAGTTAGGTACATCTTACGCAGTAGGTAGGTACCTACGGCTACCTACATAGGTACCTTAGGTAGGTATGTAGGTACCTAAGCCAGCAAGTCCTGCCGGGGGCAGTATTGATGAAAGCGAGGAAAGACGAGGCTGAGTGGAGGTCGGGTTACAGATGTACATTATTATGGTGCACTAGGTGCCGAATTCAATTTCCTGCAGGAGGCCCGGGGGCTGTTCTGACTAGCCCAAGTCGGGTCTAGCGCATTCGCGAGCCATTCTGGACTTTTTGGCAGCCCCAACGTACAATCTTTTGCTGAAAATCAAAGCTACCTATCGCAGCCGTTCCTACCTAAAAGCAACAACCAAGCAGCAACATTGAAGCAAGCTTCATCCCTCCCTCCCGCCTCGTCGTCGTAGACCTGTTCCGCCCACGCAAACGCCTACACCTACACCCGGCCCAACGATCCATCCCAGATCATCGCGCTCCCTTCCGCATTGCCCTACTGAGACTTCATTAGTTGTGTACTTTCTATACCCGCAGTGTCCTACATAGCTACCGATCCCCTGTATTAGCCCACGTCGTCGTCGTCGAGGTCGAGAGCGACAGCTCCCCTATCCACAACCCGTACGCGTTGCCGACTGCGAGAAACAGTATCTATCTATCAACAAACAAGTCCTGAGTTGCCGCACGGTTGATGCTTGAGGTGTTCTTGCGGCAAGAATCATAGATCACATTTTGCTTCGTAGGGTCGATTGTTTGATAGAGTGTAATGGCGGTAGGTGCTTGTCGTCTCATGCTGTCCCTATGCCGTCCCCCTGCCATCGATGCATTTTACTTTCGAACATGAGAACGGGAATGCGCTGCACTGCGCTGCGCTTCTCCGTGCTGTGCTCACAACGAGATCAGTTTCTCGAACTACATACGCACCTACGCAGACCAGCACCTGCCTGCTGCTGCTTTCGCATCTTCTCTTCTCTATCCCCCCCAACGACTACCTTCCTCCCCATTTCGCACTGCACCTCCATTTTCTCTTGTTGGCTCTCAGTAGTGAACAACGCCCCCTCGCAACACCAACTTTCTGCAATCTTGCAAAAAGTATCCTCTACACTTTGCGCCTCACCCAATACTGTTTACTCTATCTCCCCGTCCTTCTCCCCTTCCCCCTGTCACCTTGACAGCTACCCCCTCGACCTTTTTTTCTCATGAACAACCCCCCATTACAATTTATCATGCATCCGCACTCACGCCCTATCATACTCTCGCATGGCAGGCGCGAGAGCCATGTCGTGCCCCTTGCACCACCGC
>JAPESX010000976.1:0-12558 GCA_029590615.1 Nemania bipapillata
AATACTGGTTTCTTGATCTTGGCTCTCTGCTATGCACTTTAGCGACGAAGGACTAAATATTTATCTAGACTAGCTACTATTAGTTGGGTAGGGATTAACTCTATACGATTTCCATACGGGAGCTAAGAAGTACCGTCGCTCATCGTGAGAGGAGGTGGGTGAGACTAATGTAGCATCGATGTATGTACCTATTCTGAAATGGCTGCCAGGCTAGCGAGTTTATGGCCATTGGAGAACTTCAGATTAGGTACCCATGTAGTCTAATTGCAGGGGTCAAGCATTGACCCTGGAAGCCCGGTAATAGAGATTACAGAAGTACTTCGCCACTGTAGCCTGCTAAGGTGGTGGTTTGGGTCTAAAAATCGATACGTGTTAGAATGAATGCTCATGAATTACAGAAGAGGGCAGCTGATTGATAATCTGGATGCGCCTAAGTAGGGACTGTAGGTAGTGTACTGGGGGCAGGGGGGCATTCTGCCTGGGTATCAAGGTATTCCTCGGTCTACATGTAGAGCACCGGGAGCTAATCGCGGCCCAAGAGACCAGGTGAGACGAACAGGGATTGCCCTCATAGACTACCTAGGTAAGGTGTTACGTACTTATCTCGACAACAAATAGATAGTCTGTTGTATGAATGAGCAGACCTCTCTTCCGCCCCTTCGAGCGATAATCTAGAATAATTTGGAAACATTGTACCAACAACGTGTTTAGGAAAATGTACACGACAGCCAGGGGAACTTGGGAGCTTTGTCCATTCCGTCTCATCGAAAGTGCCGAGCCGTCGTGTCGATGTTCAAAATCATTTGGTTTGCCTCACGGCAAAACCAGACTGCTGGCTTCGTGACGTGCAGCACCGATGTCTAGCGTGACACGAGCCATGATTACCGCCCAACTCATCACCTAGATTAATCTAGGTCATCAACAAACTGTTTCACGGATTACTGCGATTTCCCATCCAGCAGCCATCAGCACATTTCTTTCGATTCTATGAGTGCTTCCCCCGGCGTAAGAAGAGGTGACAGTCTTATCATCTTCGCCGCTATCTCCACCAACATAGCGCCTAGTGGGCCGCCGTTATTGATTCCCTCATCGCGATGAGGCCGTAGATGTATGTAAAGACTTTTTTAATCAGCATCCTATATCGAGGCAATACCACTTTCGGCCAGCCTTAGAAGCTTAGGAGGACTTACCAACAGGGGACACGGCAACAAAACCAGCACCGGCGGCAACGGCAGCCCCAGTAGAGTTCCCCATGAGTTTAGGATCTAAAAAGAATAGTCCCCAGTGGTCTGTTGCTAGCTTGCCGACGCCAGCCCAGGCAAGATACAGGCCGCTTGCAACAAGGGTACCAGCCACATGTCCCACAACCGGCTATTCCCATTTTCACATCAGCTCAAGTTCAACGTTCTCGGTTGTACAGTTTCTGATAGCTGCTAACTTACGCTCTGGCGGCGAATGCTATTGAGGAACCCCATCTCAATGAAGGCTATAACCGCTGTGATACTCCAGATATTGAGGATGCTAAACGACTTGATATCATCTTCTTCAAATAATCCCTTGCCTGGATGGGTATTAGCGACGCCTAATTTGTATAGCCACATAACCGCTAATGCCATAGGCAATCCTCTAGAGCTTCAACGAGTTGCTTACTTGGATCATAGAAGATGCCCGTGGTGTTACCTGCGTTGTGATGATGATGGGGGAACTTGGGCGTTTGAAATCCACCGTGGCCAGCGGGCACAAGGACGGTCCAGTACATCAGCGCATTAAGGAGGGTGAAGACATGGGAGACGGTATAGAACATGCTAAAACTGAGACGCTCGGCACTGCTCACTCGATGGGCTGGTGAGAAGAACCGAGCGACATGAGCCCGCGCAGATGAGCCTTCCGGATCTTCGTCTGGATCTGGAATATTCGGCTCAAAGGTGTGCATTCCCGTCCATGTCTGTCATTTAAACCCGTTAAAGATGATTACTACGATAGTAGAAGCTATAAAACACAGCAACCCACCAAGGTCAATATATGATAAACCCACTGGAGTACAAAGGCGACGGTGGAAAACTGGAACGGGACACGCCAACTAGTATGGTCGTCTTGACTCTCGAGTTTGTACTTGAGAGCCACCCCGGCTACGGAAGTTAAGTAGGAGGTGAGAAGCGTTCGAATGCTGAAGAGAAGCTTCTGGTTGATGATCCGCCACGGTGAGTGGCATGCTCTCAAGGTAATTGACTGTGCGCAGTCGTGAGCTATATAGTATAGGGCGATCCAATGGAGGAGACCTTACATGGCTGTCTCCCTGAGGTGCCTGTTCTCTAGAGGATGGCGGTAGGAGAGGCGTCGTGTCCGATGGCATGGTGAAGACAACACGGGGGTAATATTTCTTGTAGGTGGTTGTAAGAGCGGGTTTTCGAATGCCTTTTCAAGGATATATATTCAATAGGTCATGTAGGTCAGCGTTGGTGCTAACAGTAGGAAGAGGAGGGGGCAATTTTTATGTGTCGAACTTGGACTATGGAAAACTTCGATTAGGACTACAAGGTAGCAGGCTAGCCGTCTGACACGAACGGTGTGATTTACAATATATGGCATTTGACATTCCTAGAAGGTGATATCATTGTGTAGTTTTGCTAGGGAAAGGATATTGGAGTCTACATGGGCGACGGTATGAGGAAGCCTCCAGTGGCAACTGTCTGCTACGGCAACCACGTACTAGGCCTAGCCCATGTCAGGTACGATCTATTTAGGCGCGCTAATATCATCACATCCGACAAGAGACATGAATACGACAAGTGAGGAAGGCAATATATACATATAGGTAGCGCACCTGGCTTGAACTGCACCATGACATGGTGGGAGAAGCCTGACCAAGGTCGTTTGTTGATGGGACCACCCCAACCAGAACAAAGCCGCGTACCTATTGGCACCACCTACCCGCGCAGTAGGATATCACTTAGTTTGACACTTCCCTGTTGACTCCTTACAAGGCCGACGCTGTCATTCTCGCCTAGACAGCTTCTAGCATCTTTTTAGTTGTTGATGGGGGATATAGATGGCAAACGGCCTATTTTAAACTAGTCATCTGCCTAAGTCTCCCAGCCCTGTTTCTCTTCCGCAGGAATTCATTAGGACACCCATCAGACAGCCCAGACTGGCAGCATACGTAGATAGCACACGATCAGGGATTCTGCACAGCGTACATAATAATTAGGCATTATAGGATCACGATATTCAGAGTTGTTAAAAACGACAGCGGGAGTTAGACAATTAATTCGTTAAATTTTTACAAACTATAACGATATGCCTATCAATTAAAAGGATACCAACGTCGGGTTCCAGGTCCTCTATTACTTTGAACACCAGATTGTGCATTCCGAGGCGTTGATTCGGCGAATATGCGGAGGAGTTGTACAGTGGCTATGAGCCATTCCAATATAGTAATTATAGTCGGGAGGGATATCATTTTGATATCGCAATTCTTCGCTTGTTCATTCATGATTTATGGTGTTAGGAGAAAGAAATTGACAGTTATAATTTTTCTTCCAGCTGGAAACTTATATTTTCTACCTTAGAGAGTGACGGCCANTTTTTTTTTTGGTAGTTTTCTTTTGGCCGCACGCCTAGACTAGTTCTTTGTCTTGCAATTTTGGCCTACCTCAGAGTCATGGCCATTTTCGTACAGAATAGTTCTCAACCTGGGAGCGACTAGAAAGGCCCATAAGGCTCTAACACTCTCAACTGTTGTATAATAATGTGCGTAAAAGTTATGTACCTACTTTACTTTTATAACATTTAAGGCTTATTTAGGTACCCTAGCGCTGGGTGTCATAGTGCTGCTTTTGGTACCTGGATCATCGTAATTACCAAAACAGGCCTAGCTTATGGCTAGTATATACCTAATATTAACATACTCGCTAACTCGTTTTGAAAGGATGATTACCAGTAGTGCTTAGATAACAGCAAGCTGTCATCATGGTTATGTGAAGTTTGGCTATGGCAAGATCCGAAATAGATGCCTACCACGATTCGAGCTGGCCTCATATAGCCACTCATTTTCTTACAAAAGTTAGCAGAGGCTCTTATCGAGATCGCACGCATATTGCATATCTCATATCTCGCAATCTGATTTATACGTCGATCGATTCTCCACCGTCATGTTGTCTAGTCTCCAGAACCCGCGACAGGCGGCTGCCCAGCTGCTAAACTTCGCCCTCATCTTATCTACAGCGTTCATGGTACGCGTACCTGTGTGAAGATGCCCTTTCAGTATGTCGTGTGGCTAACCTGCTGCGTAATTCCTAGATGTGGAAAGGCCTCTCCATAGCCGCCGACTCGCCGTCTCCCATCGTCGTCGTCCTGTCCGGATCCATGGAGCCTGCCTTCCAACGGGGCGACCTTCTCTTCCTATGGAATCGCAACCTACTGGCGGAGACGGACGTGGGCGAGATCGTGGTGTACAATGTCAAGGGCAAGGACATCCCCATTGTCCACCGTATCGTGCGCAAGTTTGGCACCGGGGAACACGCCAAGTTGTTGACCAAGGGCGACAACAACGCCGCCGACGACACAGAACTCTACGCCCGCGGGCAGGACTATCTCGAGAGGCAGGATATCATTGGCAGCGTTGTCGGCTACATACCGTTTGTTGGCTACGTCACCATCATGCTGAGCGAGCACCCGTGGCTGAAGACGGTCATGCTGGGAATCATGGGCCTGTTAGTAGTGGTGCAGCGAGAATAAACATGGATTTAATCACCTGCTGTAGTTATGTAAAGAATACGCCTTTAGCAAAATGCTGGATCGCTAAGTCCTTGAGTGCATACATTTGATCCTGCGCTCCTTCCTGTCTATTTTCTTCTTCTTTTCTTTTCGTTTGCTGAAAGGTGACACCAGGACGAATATTCAACTGCCAGGACCCTTCGATTAAGAATGTGCAGCCTCCAGTTATAACTTCCATCACTCCGAGCAGAGCAGTTGCAGCACTCATACACAGGAAGGACCTAACTGGTTAGATGGCTTTCCTACATGGCCTGAACCCTCCTCATCAGTACCTACACAAATACCACTATTCATCTACTTATTTTCCCTGGTCCTGCTCCCGCATATATTCCCACAGCCTCTAAACCACAGAAACAGCATCTACGCCGCCCTCGAACACAACCTTTTGCCTGAGGACAAGAATATCGTTGTAGCACGGGGGCAGGAGGTGGCAACACAAATGCTCGAAACACTGCCACAGGTCCGACCAGATTCCCATCCTGGCTATAACATTAACCCTGAGAGGACACTCTACCCTTATTACATCTATAACCACGCCCAACGGTATAAGGAATTGGACTAAATGCTAAGTGATGAATGCAAAAGGGGCGCTTAAAAGACTTTACTCTATCAGAATAGATGTAAAAGAATTCAAGCTTTCCCCTTATGGAGGTATCATGAGCTAGACAGGTCTAGATATTTGCTGGTAAAAAACTCTTATTGTCGATTGGCCCCCTCGTCCCTCTCTGCCAAGGAGACTTGGACACGAGCTATAAAGACAGTGTATAATAATTATGATGTACCTTGATTCTTGAAGCCTGATTCTCGAAGAATACCACTCGTGTAAATCTAATACACTTCCCCTTCTCCGTCGTCATAGCCACCGTCATCGCCGTCACCATAACCATCATCTTCGTACTCATCTTCATACTCATATATTACTGGAGCTGGCTCGTCTTCTTCCATCTCCTCACCCTCCTCTTCCTCGGCCGTCGTTGGTGGGTTCTTCTCGACCGACGGCTTGGGACTGTCATAACGGCGGGGAGGGGACCCGGCATTTGATACACTAGCGGCGCGCGAAGTCATGCGACTTGTAGCCTCACTCTCCATGCGGGAGATGACAGAGCCTGGACCTCGTTTCTTGCTGCTGCCGAAGAGATTGGCAATTGCATCGTAGTTGATTCGCTTCGATACAGTATTCCGCTTCTTCATAACATCGATGGCCGCTTCGCCAGGAGTAGAAGCCGGAGTTAGCTGGCCCTCACCGATTCGTGGCTTTTTCACCCGATTTCGCTTTCGCTTGGGAGGCCCTAGATCCTCCATCTGCTGCCGGTAGGTTTTCTCTTGCTGTTTCCGCACCCAGTCCTTATTCGCGTTTAACCAGATTTCTTCCTTGATAAGCACTTCCTCTGGGTCAAGTTCGCAGAATTGTACTTCTGGGTCATCAGCAAATTCATCCTCGCCAATGATCTCATCCATCTTGAGTTCTCTCTGGGGAAGCAATGACCGTGCCCATTCTGCTTTAATGTGGGCCAGATGTGCTGCTGTTGCCAGAGCTTTGCTGTGTGCGGAGCTATGGGGGTCGTTGATCACCTCATTGATTTGATTCTCTAGCTCGGCCTCATCACGTTCCCATTCCTCGTCAAACTTGAGGCGCTCTTCTTCTGATTCATGTTTGTTGCGCCGACGACCTTTCTTAGATTGCGCTTCTGTATCCTCTGCCTCGTCGGCATCATTGTCGTCGTCTTCATTGTTAGCTTCGGCGGAACCGTATATCTCGACTAGTTCGTCTATCGCTTGATTACTTGTAGGGTCTTCCGCACTGAGACCTTCCACAACATCTTTTGCTCGTTTGGGTGCCGGTTGGGGAACCTGATTGGGGTCGAAGGGGGCTACAATTTCTCTGCTTTCTGTTGCGTCGAAAGATCTCGGTAGGAAGTCTGCGACTTGGCGTACTTTTGAAAAGTCTGGTGGTGGTACCGGCCTTGGTGGAGGAGGCATACTAGCACTAGTGGATGATACCTGCGCTGATGGATTTAATTCACCATTCGCTTGGTCCGGCTCATCACCATCGATATCCCCCAAAACGCGTTTGCGCTTTCTCCCACTGGCTTCTCGTTCTTTCTCCATTTTCTCTTTCCACTCGTCGCTCTGCTTATAAAATGAAGGCGGGTCATGGCGAGACTCAAGAAATTCCTGGTTTAAGAAATTCTCGATAGAGAGATTACTGCTTTCAGTGACAGTGAATTCGTCTAGACGCTGTTCGATGGTGTGGGTTGTGACCTTGACGACGTAAACAATCTCTCTAACAGTCCGACGGAAATTCCACATACGAGCCGCCATTAGGAGACAAGCGCCACAGATACCCGATGGACGACGTCCCATAACCATCCAATCTCGGCCCATCCTCTGACAAAGCCTTGTTGCATCAGCGGCGATTTTATTTGTGAACTCACCGAAGTCCAGCTTTTCGGCAAATCGCATCATGAGATCTTCAGGTATAATTGATCTCACATTGTTGTTTTGGAAGGAGTAAATGTTGCTCAGGTCTTTGAAGACATGCCCAAGCTCATAGACATTAATCTAGAGAGGCAAAATTAGGCTGGCCCGAAAGCGACATACAAGATGGGATGATTTTCACTCACATGAACGAGCTCAGCAAAATCAATGAGCATAACGTCGCACCTGTCCTCCCTCCGACAAGCTGCGTAGAGACAGACAGGGACCACTTTGTCCATACCACGGCCTTGTAGCCAATTTTCGTTAAGAACGAGTTTGAAAATCATGATGGCGGATTCGACAGCACTTTCAGTGACGCTCTTTAGCCGTGACTTGAATCCCCACATCATGTTCCTAGCTATTACCATATATCAGAAACTATTCAAAGGCTTAAGTCAATGACTGAATAGAGAGCTCACCTTCACGGATCGTCTTTTCCCGGTTGTCGCCGACAAGGCCACCCATACGCCGAATCCCCGGCGCCATATTTCGGGTTGTACCCTGGTCTGCAGCCACATAACTGCCTTGGACAATGGCAGCGCCAGAAGAGGTTTCTCCAAATACCACTTCAGCAACAATGTTTGAGCTATCGATTTCACGACCACAGGCAGAACAGAAGCCATCAGTGACAGGCGCTGAAGGGTTCGGGCATCGGGGATTAGGACATGATTGTCGATCTTTGTTAGTAGGGCGAGATACTGCAGGAGGGGAGGATGCGGGTTCAGAGCTCATAGCCCGTTCGTTATCTATGCGATTCCTGTTCAGGACTTCCTTGATACGGTCACTAGAACCAGCTCCCTTAGGGCGTATATGGAAACCCTTGGACCCCTTAGCGGAAGGCCTGGCGGGTTTGATGAAAGAAGACATGATTGGTGAAAATGATATTAGTGTGATGTAGTTGAATGTGAAGGGATTATTATGAGTATGGGAAGGGATCCGTGTTGAGATGTTGGTTGAGACGGGTACACTAGAAAAGAGGACGAGCGTGTAAGTCACTAGCGAAGCTGGGGCTATCGACAGGAGCTCATCCTTTCTCGAATGGACCAAGTGACGCCAGTATTTCCCCTCAAGATTGATACCAAAGGTGCCAGAAGATGGCCAAAAACTGCCTGTATAAGCCAACTGTCTCTAATGCTACCACAGGTAGCATCCAGGGAGGTATCCACGATGTCCCAAGATGGATGAATGTCTGTAAGTGATGGACGAATGGGAATATGGGGCGCGAGGATATACTCGTGAAGAAATTTGGGAAACGAGTGTTGCGCGGTGCAGAATTGGGTGGGGAGAGTTTGAAGTGGGGGAGAAGGTGAAATGGCCGAGTGGTAATGACGGTAGCTTGGGAAATCGGTAGGCAGTAGTAGGGTTCCACACGCCGCTGAAGTTACTGATAGTGGTGGCGTGTGTATTACCTACGTTAGGTAATGTGTCCCGAGGCGAATAGTTCGAGTACGAGTGTCGGCGGCTTTTTATAAAAATATTGTTTTTCGGAAAAAGTGATCGAGTATATATTTAATATATATCTACCACTAAAAGATTGTGTCTAATGATGCTGAAATTTCGATTTCTGTTTCTATCAAACATTTATTTGAGCATCTCAGTATACCCAGCACATATTGAAAGTACCTAGGTACCTCCATACATGTAGGTAGGTACATATGTATGTTAGGTACATACCGGGTCTATCTACACCTAGGTAGGTACCTTAGGTAGGTAATGTAGGTATGTAGGTACCCACGTAAGTCAGTATGTATAAGCGCATTACTACTGCGATAAGTGCATACATCAAAATAGAAAGCCACATGTATATAACAGAAGCTTGTCGTCATTTGCGACGACTGAAGCTCCTCCCAGCTTGCCCTCCTAATCATCACCCACGAGGTAAAGCAGAATATTCTCGCCTCTAGTACCATGGACGGCCTCGACGAGTTTGAAAAGAAACTTGCAGCCGAGAGAGCCGAAAGAGAACGGGAATCACGCAATCCAGATGAGAAAGCCCATCGCAAACATCGACACCACCACCATCATCATAGACGCGATCGCTCAACAGACAGAGCTCGAGATCGAGATCGAGACCGCCACAGACACCACCGTTCACGTGAGGATGACGAGTATGGAGAAGACGATCATAGACATAAGCGATCACGCCACTCAAAAGGAGATGATAGCGACGATCGGGACCGCCGCAGAGAGCATTCCCGACGAGACCACCACAACGAGCGCGACGCGAACCATGACTTGAGCAGAGGGACTCGACCGAAGAGCTCGGATGCTAAAGGCGATTTACCTTTGCCAGATGAAGAGATAACAGCCCAAGATTACCAGAAACTGTCTCACCCGGCACCTCCTACTAGAGACTCGTGGATGGCAGCTCCTTCTGCGCTCGACATTGATTACACTCAGAAGGGTTCCAAAATAGCTAAATCGCCGCCGCCCAAGGAAGAGCCAAAGAGAATAATACACACGAGGGAGATTAATGCCGCTCATCTGCAAGACCTGAACGATGGCAAGGCAGTTGGCGAGCTTGAGCTACCAGCTAAACACGAGGTTACCTACACTTTTGGTGACGACGGGTCGTTATCAAGGATGACCAAACTGAAGGGAATTTACAGCCTGGCGGAAAAGACTGGTCGTACTGTAGAAGAGGTTGCATTGGATCGATATGGAAGCCTCCGTGAGTTTGACGATGCCCGGGAGGAGAAGGTCGAGTTGGATAGGCGGGCGGTCTATGGAGAGGGCTATGTTGGCAAAGAGAAACCTAGCGGCGAGTTGTTTCAGGAGCGGAAGCTCGCCGCAGGAGTGCACGAAAAGCGACAAATTTCACCACAACCTACATGGTTAGCCAAAGGTGGACTTGTTCCCGACGATGTTACCTCCCACCAGCCGGCACCACCAGACCAGACAACGTTAAACCGATTAAAAGCCCAAATGATGAAAGCGAAATTAAGAAAGGCCCCTAATGCTGCTAAGCTCGAGGCCGAGTACAGCCAGGCTGCTGCCGCGTTTGTAACGAAGGGTCCCGAAGCTGTGGTTCTCAATGTGATGCAGAACCGCATGATGACAGGTACGCGAGCTGAGGCCAAGGCTGTTGATAGTAAGCGAGGACGCGAAAGAGGACTCGTAGAACAAAACGAAGACATGACGATAGAAGACATGGTTCGGGAGGAGAGGCGCACGCGAGGACAGGCTGGAGGTGAGGGGCTTCGGCTTGCTGAACGGATTGCCAAGGATGGAAAATTTGACAACGATCTCGAGTACATGGACGAGAACGCGGAGAAGTTGGCAAAGCGTGTGCAGAAATCAGAGCTAAATCTCAGGAATGCCGCCGTCAACGAATTTCAGAAGATCAACAAGATTCTTGATAACTGTCAACTTTGCCATCACGAAGATCGCAATCTGCCTCCTGTGGCACCCGTCATCTCGTTAGGCACGCGAGTGTATCTAACATTGCCGACCGAGCCAGAGCTGACTGAAGGCGGTGCGGTCATTGTGCCTATCCAGCACCGCACCAATTTACTCGAATGTGATGACGATGAATGGGAAGAGATTCGAAATTTTATGAAATCTCTTACCCGCTTATACCACGACCAAGGCAGAGAGGTCGTGTTCTACGAGAATGCCGCTGCTCCACAGAGACATATGCACGCTGCAATGCAGGCTGTGCCGATCCCATATGAACTGGGAGACACAGCGCCGGCCTTCTTTAAAGAAGCGATGCTGTCGGCAGACGAAGAATGGTCACAGCACAGGAAAATTATTGACACAGGCGCGCGAGCGCGCAATGGGCTTGGCAAACTAGCATTCCGGCGGTCTATTGCCAAGGAGATGCCGTACTTCCACGCCTGGTTCACGCTGGATGGGGGGCTTGGGCATGTGGTGGAGGACTCTAATCGATGGCCCAGGGGTGATTTATTCGCAAGAGAAATCCTAGGAGGCATGGTAGATGCAGAGCCGGACGTGATCAAGAAGCAAGGACGCTGGCATAGGTCAGATAGTAGGATCGACGGCTTCAAGAAGCGATGGAGGAAATTTGATTGGACAAGAGTACTCTCTGATGGCTAAAAGGAAGCCAATAAAAATAAGACGTGTGGGAATGAGGCATGTGGTATAGCGGCTGTAGAGCAGGTTAACCTTGTATCGTCAGCTAAGCTATGTCTCTCTCTAGCAGTAGGCAGAAGTGGGAGGGAGCGGGGGATTTGATGGTAACACTAAATGAGTATTGTCTTGTCTTAGAGCTTGTCTTAGAACTAGTAAATAAGGAAGCACGGTATGATTTACGTCATGATGTAGTAGGTGCTAGGGCTTCTACTCATGACAAGAAATTAAAGAAAGGATAACTAGGTAGGTAGCCATGAAGATCTACTAATTCTGTTCTATTTAAGGCTTCACGAAGTAAAACAAAGAAGCAATGAAACAAGGTTTGTGAGGTGAAGACAACATATCTTAATAACTACATACCTATCCTCTATCAACTGACGCAAACCTTTCTACATGCCTGTAAGTCCTAGACTATGTAGGTCCTAGGAGGTACTGTAGGTACCTAACTTGTACGTCCTCATGCATCAAATACTTGCCCAAAAAGGATGCGGGGTGGTGAGCAGGAGAAACTGATAGGCTCATACGTACAGGGCTCTATCTACAAGGGTCTGTATTCTGTACCTGTAGCATGCCGTACGTTTGCCCCTCATCAAGTGCTGCTCGCCAGGTACTTGCTTGTTTGTTTGCTTGTCTGGTGACCCCGCTGGTAGGTAAACAGCCCAAGCACTTACTTGTAGGCAGGCGGCTTGGTTCCACTCAATATCTGTTCTCCCCGTCCCATCCCCATCTCAGGTGCACTTGTGAATATGATACATGATATCATCTGCGGATTCTCCTACATGCTAACAACACAAACCCCAACACCAACACCAACATCCCCCTTTTTATGAGACAAAACCAGGTCTCTTATACTTCAAATAATCCTCCAGTTCTCCACAAACTAGAAATCAACCAACAAAATATTGTCTTGCAGTTCTTCTGAGGAGCGACAGAGAGCTGAAGCTGAAGCTACCCTAAAGCTGTATTTACTGTGCTTTACCTACGTCGTGATCGACAACCCCTCCATCTACTACAGTCTACGAACTGTACATCACTCGACTTACAGCTTGAGCTGGCCAATATGGCGGTCTCTCAGAAGCGGATAATAAAGGTATGCAAAGCGCCAGCCCTCCCAACACAACACAACACGTCCCACCCATATTTATTTGTCCAAGTCTCCAGCACGGAATGCAGAGAGAGAGAGAGAGAGAGAGAGAGAAAGAAGCTAAC
>JAPESX010000977.1:0-12555 GCA_029590615.1 Nemania bipapillata
TATTAACAGCTAAAAAAAATATTAGCATTTAATATATAGCTGTATAAGTAGCTTAAGCCGTATAGCTAAGTTGCAGAATAATTACAGGCTTAAAAGTGCAGGTAGCCCGTGGGCCACGGTTGCATATAAATAAGTCTAAGCTTAAAGCTACTATATTTGTTTATGTACTAGCTTACCTGTATTTTAACTAAAACTTAGATTTTTATAGCACTTAATTTAACTTATTTTCTTCTATATTTAGTCCGCAAGCTGATAATAACTATGCCATTCCTGATGCGATGTAAACGAATCTAGGCTGTTCTTTGAGTTATGACCATACCGTCTCTGATATAATCTAAGTGAACCTAGGCTGTTCTCTATACTTGACAAGTATTGCATGGCCCCTTGTCCTGCTTTGTAGCCTGGCCTTTTAAGCTTCAATAGGGATCAAGACTTTGGCAACATTTTCGGTAGATGTCTCGATCCATTCATCATGGGCCACGGCCGTAGTCGTCTCGGCCCACCAAGTAACCGGCCGTGCCAAGCCATTGATGCTGACCGTGATTTTTCGGAGCATGCCTTCTACGGCAAAACCCTGCTCAGAGCCAAGAGACGACGTCAGCTTGTACAGCTTCTCAAGCCCGGCTTGTTGGTTAATCGCAGCGGCGAGGAGACGGCTGAGTAATAGTGGTTCGTCAGCGTTTCGCTACTCCATGTTGGACTCGAGAGCCGAAGCAACGGCATGAAACTTTTACTCGGTCGCTTTTTCATCATGGGCTTCGGGGCGTTGGATTTAGGAACGACCATCGTGTTGTAATAAATGCGGACGGTTGTACAACACTAGGACACGGTCTATTGCCATTAGGTCGGCACGACCGGAAGAATGTGGCAATGCTACCTCGGATAAAGACTGGGTTCTGTACTAAGGGGTCACAGTCAGGGTGGTGTCCCAGTCGTTGCGTTTAATCTAGGTAGTACCGACCTGACTGCCTACGCCAAAACGATCTCCTAAAGTCTGCGGTACTAGGCATGGAGTTCGGAGCACTACAGAGTCACTCTGACGGTCTAAAGGCTGGAATGCTGTAGAAAACGTCGTGCGCCCGTTCATGCCTCAGGTGCATCCACGGTAACATGGCGGCTGATTGGTTGGCGCCACAGGAAAGGCACCATAATTTGGACTTATGTAACCAGCTAGCTAGGTAAGTATCATGCGCTTTGATTGCCCTGCTTTCCGCAAACGCATCCAGCTGCGACCCGGAGGTCTGCTAGCAAATATCCTTGCTCTTTGTTTACTTTTCCCATCTGGGCCATCAATCTTCCTCCTCAAAACTATCAACTACGTTATGCTTTGCCATAAAATGAGCCTTATAGAGCAGCAGATCAAATTATTGCGGAATGTCCGCTTAATGATACGCTTGACCACTTTCGAGACAAATTGCGCGACGACGCCGACGGCAGGAAGATATCGCAAGTCGCCTAGGAGCTCTTGTCGGATCTTCCGCGGCATTCAGCATTCCTTCTCCTGACGGAAGCGGTAACGTGGCAGTCAAACTACTCTCCATACAATAGCATGTTCGAGGAGGCGTGGTGAAGTTCAACCAATTTTAAGTATCGTGCCCTTCTTAGTAGTTCTCATGATTTCGAGGAGCTGCTCCCAAAGCACACCATATCTCGAGTGAAAATCATCGTAGGAAGTTGGATGAATCTTCTCAGCAGTGTCGTCATACGCGCTGACGTGCCACGTCTGCACCTCCCTTTGGGGCTTTTGCTTCAAAGAAGAAATTGGGTGCCACCGGATTATCCGTATGCTTTGCGGGTATGACTGTTTTACTTAGGTTATTCCTCACTTTGGTGTGGACGTCTCTCGTACTCGCTCCGTCGAAATAGTCGGGTACCGGCTTAATAGTATCCTTCTTATTAGTTAGTGACTCGGAGTTGGTGAATGGAAAGTGGCTCTCGTTTGGGATGTCTGCACTACCAGCAATAAGCGGGATCACGATGCGCGTTACTGTGCCCTCCGACCTTTGTGCGTACGCGTTGATGAGAGTTGCATTGAGCCTTAGCTCCTGATCCTCGACGAAAGTAGGATGGCACTGGCGACTACCCGAAGAAGATTGGGGCAGACATGCTGGCCGCCTGCCATCTCATTCACGGTCGAACCTCTCCGCCCTCGTAGAACACCGCGCATGCTGTAATACCACGGTATGGCTAGTCGTCTAACAATCTAGAGCTGGCGGTAGCATCCCGAACAACTCGGGCTTAGAATGACTACATGCCGTAATCCTAGGCTTTCTTGACTGGGCTCTTCCTCCGTTTGACAGGCCCGGGTTTGGAAAATGAAGTACCCGGAGTTGTTACCTGGCCAACCTTATTAGACTGGTTATCCTCGTCTACAAATAGCGATGCGGGGTCAGCCCCCGACGCTGCCAGATTCCCCGGACCTTGGGAGAGGCCGGTCGACTCGGAAAGCGCGGGAACGTCAAAGTCCACCGACGGCAACTGGTCGATGGCCGAGCAGATCCTCTTAAAGTGATCCGGCATCCAAATATCGTAAATATTTTTGGTGAATTGATATGCAGTCCACTTCTCCTTGCCATCAAGTGCCGTGAAAGAAAATTCATGGATAGGATGGCGGTAGTACTTAGTTTCCTCCTTATCGATTACCGGGTAGTAACCGTAGATCCGCACCGATCGGTTGTCGTGTGAAACAGAGAAAGCAAGAATCTGCCGATGGACTTCATTCTCCCGGCCCGCAAGACGGAAGAGCTCGACAATGGCCCGTGCCGCTATGGTCATACTGTGGGCGTTCTGGCGGTCCGCAACGTCTAGCGCTGCAGCGCCGCACTTCACCTCACAGGCCAGAAACGGAAAGTACATGTAGTACGTGGCCATAAAAAAACGATAGGTCGNCCGGTAATAAAGTCGCCGATGAATGGTGACAACTTCTCGAGCTGGTCCTTGGTAAACGCCTCTCGCCGGAACCCAACGGAGTAGTCCGGCTGCGGGCGAGTCCCAGCCAGGGGGACCGAGTTGTTCCAGCCTTCGTTGACACTCTCCGTCAGGCTCTCTAGGTGCTCAGCACCATATGTCGCAAGACTTTCGGCCGAAGGGACGATAAGCCGAGAAATATCTTGGATGACTCGAGCTTCGTTTCTATTATGGATCTTCTGGCAAGTTAAGTCGAAAAGGTCGTTACGGAAGAGTGAGTTCTCGGGAAATATTTGCTTCCTCCCAAGTAGACTTTTACAGAGGGTTTTGCTTTTACTAATAACGTCCAATTTCGATTTGACCATAAAACTGCCCTTGGTGGCAAGCAGAGTCTCGTAACGCTGATCTCGATACTGGGCACTCTTCTCCTCGCGCGGCTTCTGATCGCTTGGTGTTTGGGACGAGGCAGAGCTGGATCGCTTACGTCCGAGGACGGACGACGACCGCTTTTGTGCTAGTAGGCGCTCCATGCCGGGCTCGAAGAGTTGACTCGGCCAGCGTCCTTCTTTCCTCCAAAAATCGATTGGGTTATTAGGATCAACGTTGTTTGCCGCGGTGTTGCCGGAAGTGTCGTCAGCGGCAGATGGTCTCGAGGACGATGTAGGACAGAGATCGCGTGTATCTTTGATGGCCTGCTTTCGGCCTTTGCCTTGGATAGGGGGCTCCTTCGACGACTTATTATACGTCTTCAGACGTTGGCGTTTGCGCGTTGGGGCGTCTTGGTCTGTTCATTGTCAGTTACGGCCTGTCGGCGCTTCGTAGAACATACCCTGGTCCTCTGGATTGCGCCCCCTTTTGGCGGCTCCCTGGGCTCGAGTTTGGGCCATGACGACAAAATAGAAGTTGGAAGGGAGATGGATAGATTTATGTGGCTGTGGTATGTCGGGAAGAGATCAAGCTGCGTCAACTGACGCCGCGTGGTAGGAAACAATCTACGGCGACCAACCATTACGCGCGCACTTCCATGCACATGCAAAGAACTCGGCGGGGATACTGTACTCGAAGTGGAGAGAGATCAGAAGAGGTTAGATTCTGCATGGATGATGATGATCCCGGTAGGCACCGACCCGAGGGTTGAGGCAGAGATCTTCAGGCATTACGTTCCAATTCTCAGGCATTAAACAAGTCAGGCCAATCTTAGTCTATTTATCTTGACACACTACTCCTTCTGCCACTCGCGAAGTGCGCGTTGCCTGCTGGGCTTCGAAGCCTTTAGCAAAGGTGGGTAATTTGGCTGGTTTGGCTTTGAAAAGCCTGCAGTTGATCCAGAATTGAGAGACGAAGCCGGCAATTCCTCTTTTTTGATAGAAAACGCAAAGCGCGTAGTATTATTGATGGCTGAAGTTAAAGTATTGTGGGTAGGTATGGGATTAAAGGGTAGAGTTGTTGGCAAGGTGGAAGGTGATGATTATTGGGAGGGTTGCTAATTGATCTAGTGGCTGTAATTGTGGCACCAACAGCAATAGCTATGCGCATGTTTTTTTNAAATCCCCTGCTGGGAGATACAAGGGTAATACCTCTAAAACGGCTAGATTATGTGTGCCAAGGGGGCTTGTAGGGGTATTGGTACGTACCTATCCAGCATCTTCTATTTTGGGTTTAGTTCAATGCCTGAGGATTGAAACGTAATGCCTGAAGATCTGCCCCGCCCGAGGGTCCTATGACCGAACTTAGCACGGGTTTCGCCTTTGTTCCTTGCGATCCAATCAGCCTTCTGCGCCACAAACTTAGTGACATGGGTCTCATTTCGTTCAATTCTTGTAAAACTTATCTTTTAACATAGCCGCCGAGTGTTACGTGCTGTGTGCTGCGTTATTAGTAGCTGATGCTGAGGCAATACAGGAGTAATGACAAGCTGACACCCGATCTGGGCAAACCCAGATTTTTGAAGGCCTACCTGCCCTATCGTCAACTGCCAGGCACTCTGCCAGGTGTTAACGCTGTAAATCTATTTAGCTAGTACCTATCCGAACCTCGTTTAGGGAGGTCGAATGCTACTTGGGGCGAACCTTTTTAGCTAATATCCAAAGGGGTTTTTGTAGGCTCATTTTCTTCCCAGTTGCTTCATAGCCATACTGCGAGAGCATCAGGGCCAAGTATCTTAGCAAGTCAGACTGCCAATCACAGTCATTCACTAGATCAGCTTCTTGAATCCCCATCATGACTTCTGATTACATGTTCAAAGCATGGCCATCAGGGTCAGTCATGTTGAAATCTAGATACTCTGGAACAGCCGCAGCTATTTTGTGCTTGTTGGAAGTATCGCACGGCCCTTCCAGACCCTACAACGGGCTATATACCTAAGACGGTAGTGCCTCTCCCTAATGTGTAGAGTGATCATGAACTGTAGTACATCTAAACTTCACTATCTCCAGAGGTCTACCGAGTGGAGTTCGGTCAAGACGTACACCATCTGCATAGATTTGGGCTTGAGTCCAGTACCAGATCCAGCAGATGAGCGGCGATGACCGCGACGAAATGGCGGCGCTAGTGTGCCATTGCCCAACACGTGATACCTCTCTAAGTTTGCTTCTAACGCCCAAGTTCAATCGGGTGTGATAGCCAAGACAAATTGTTGAAATTACACCAACTGAAGAAAGAGCATTTGCTATTATGACCCTGGATCTAGAGGGATTGCTTCTGGATTCACAGACTCATAGGTAACTTTTTCTCAGACTTCATTTTGCGGAATATGACAGATTCCGATACATTAGCGCCTCAAACCCTGTTCGTGCCGACGTATCGAATCCTCCTTGACTTAGAAGTTAGGAAATGCAATAATACGTGTACACTTACCTCAATTCAAACTCAGGGATGTGGTGAAAAATACTTCGTTCTCGTCCCTTCGACCACGAGATAGGTGGTTAGGTATTCCGTACCTGACTCCAGTGCTGATACTTCTTCACATGCTACACCCGTCGATGAGCATTTAGGCGTGATCCCTTGTGAAGGTCATATAATTGACGCCTGGCCCAAGGTCTGTGCCTTCCTCTTTAGTTTGGTCGAGATGGCCCTCGTCAGGATCGGCCACTAGCCCTGACCTAATTTGAGGGCTGGCTCTTGCAAGTCTGCGGTAACAATTTCAACAAAACGTGAGGACTTGTCGAGACCCTTTGCGAGCCACTTCTTGTGCCTGTGCTTGTTGGACTTTTCGACCCATATTTTCTTGGTGCATAGAAATCATGAATACGTGAGCCATCTCGAAAGTCCGACATACTTGTGCCCTAGCTTCGGAGGTGCTTTGATGATTTCGCCTTCTGAAGCAGCCATGTTTTAGGCCTAGATGTTCATGATAATCAGGAACGCAGTGCGAAACCCAGAGTATGGCTGTGAGTCTGAGCTTGCCAGCTGTCGGGCAATCTTGCTCACGTGATCTATAGGGTGTGGACCCCATCACTCAGTGACTCAGTGACTCGGAGGTTACCCGGAGCTTGTATAAGATCTACTAGCCAGGGAGCTCACCCTTTTTCACTTTTTTCTTTCATCTGAATACATACTACCGCAATCGCATACGTACTACTTCCAGTACTAACCTACTGATAGTTTGCGACTCTCTGTGAAACCTCAAGGGACACCTGAGGTTGTGACCTACTACTAAACGTGGCCAAGGCTTACTTTCGATTTTGCAAGTTGAACAGCCGTCAATTTTTGCAGACCATTATGGCACCAATCATTCACCTAAGGGCCGAGACCAAGCCCTTTGAGCGACGCTCTCCGTGTATGTCTATTAACTACCCCTGAGTGCACAGTTTACATATATCAGACTGACAAAATCGAGAAGTAACGCCTGAGACGGCCAAGGCTCTTATAAGCGCCGGGTACGTTGTGCGAGTGGAAGAATCACCAGATCGTATCTATCGTGATAGCGAATTTAAGGCCGTCGGCACTGAAATTGTCCCTGCTGGGTCGTGGGTCAATGCCCCCCTGGACAACGTGATTTTGGGCTTGAAAGAGCTCCCTGCAGACGGCAGTATGTACGATCATGTTTAGAGGCTGTATGTGGTCGCTAACACTTTCCTCAGCACCTTTACCGCACACATATATTCACTTTGCCCACTGTTTTAAAAAGCAGGATGGATGGGCCACCGAGCTCTCGCGCTTTGCTAAAGCCGGAGGTCTGCTTTATGACCTCGAATTTCTCGTGAATGAGANGGGGTGCGCGCATAGCGGCGTTCGGTTTTAGCGCGGGCTTTGCTGGTACTGCGCTGGCCTTGTTGTCCTGGGCGCATCAAATTCTTCACCCTGGAGTTCCCCAAGACAAAGTACCAGCATTCGATTCTGCCTCTGAGTTAATAAGTCGGGTTCGATCTTCTGTTGCGGAAGCGCTACCACTAAATAATGGCAAGTACCCCCGTCTTATGATCATTGGAGCCCTGGGTCGTTGCGGAAAAGGGGCGATTCAATGTTGTGTTGATGCAGGAATCCCCGAGGAGTCAGTTCTTAAATGGGACTTGCCGGAGACTAAGCGTGGCGGGCCCTTTTCCGAGATTGTCGACGTTGATGTCCTCCTGAACTGTGTCTATCTGGGGCCTCATCGGATCCCGCCTTTTATCACACTCGACTTGTTGTCGACGCCCGAGAGGCGGCTTCGCGTAATATGCGATGTGAGCTGTGACCCTAACAACGAGAATAACCCAATTCCCGTCTATTCTGGATACAGCTCCTTTGACAGCCCGACTATTCCGGCATCAGGCAAACTAGACGGACCTGAGCTGCGCATCATTGCTATTGACCATCTCCCCACCATGATTGCTCGCGAGGCAAGCGATGAATATGCCGGTTTACTTCTTCCAAGTCTTTTGACTCTGCGGGACCGCGAAAAGGAGGGTGTTTGGACTCGGGCAGAACAGACTTACCGAGAGCGAGTTTCAGAGCTACCGTAGACTTATGTTACTACACTAGGTATTTCTGTCCCACAACATTACCTACCTTTCACCCGCAAAGCCACTTCTTGGCAAAGCCACATGTGCAAGCCACAATACTCCCGATGTCGGCAAAGGTGACACATCGTCCCTAACCAAACATGGCGCCCGAAACTATTAGAGGAAGAAGGTCACAAAGCCGAAGCCTTAAGGAATCTTAGAGGAGCCATATAGAGAGGTTATTCTCATCTCTTGGGAATGCATAGAATAGAAGCCTCAAAGGCATAAATCAGTTAAGATCTTCTAAGTTAGGGAAGGAGGAAAAAGGAGAGATAGACCCTTAGAAACTCAAAAGAATTATTAGCTGAATGCCACTACTTCAAATCTTATACATTGACCCTTGTCATAATATTTGTAAAATAGTGTTTAATAATACCTTTCTACTGTTATAAGCTTTGTATAGGTATGAACCACACTCCTACTACACACTCGCCTTCGCCCACCCCTACAGACAAGTACAAATATCCGATAGTGCCCTCTTTTGTAGATTGGTCATTTCCTCATGGCAATTGCCGAGGGAGTGGCAACAACTTCATGAACTCCCCGACTAGCAAGGTACAGATCAAGTGATAGATCGCTGCTTCTTAACAGATATTAAAATAGGGCTTAAAAAGGCTCGTCTAATCCCATTGGAGCAGCTACAATGGTTTGATCGAAATGAGATGAGAAATTATTGTGCGATCTCGACTGCTCACGATATTGACGATCCATCCAATACAATGTTGTTAATGGCTAATCTTTATTGGGCCTTCGATCGACCCCTGTTTGTTATCGTACCGAAACCATCAGCCGGTTCTAAGTCGGGCTCATCAAAGCTTTACCAAGATACGCATTTACAACCCATGCCATTAGCACCGTCCCAGAAGCCCTCGATTTTACTGACTTATACCATAATCGGTCGAGGCAGCCTAAATATTTCAACTTGCTTAAGCGTGAATTCCTTTTCGCGCGTTTTGCTTGAGCTTTATTCTTATATCTACGGAAGTTCATCCAAAGATCTACAGCGCCCCTAGAGCTTATGATCTTTGAGGAAGATGGCTATGTTTCTGAATCGATCACTGGGAAATAATTCGCCCAACTGAGAGAAACTAGTGGCGAAAGTCTCAACGGGTCCAGAAAACGGCGTGGCCTAGGTAATCAAGACGGAGAGCAGAACGATGAAGACCATGTATATGAGGAAAGATGGAGACAGCGCGGTGCTAGTTGGGAGAGCTGGCATTCCGATCGCAATTGTGATGATGATGACGATTGTGAGGGTATTAATCGCGGTCGGCCGATGTATCGAGGTATATCGCCAGATTCAGATACCGATGTGGTGGACTTGCCGGGCTTATCATGTAGCTCAAACTGACAATGTCTGGATGGACCTGCCAGAGTCTCATGCTAATCAGGACAGAAACGATTCTAAGAATACGGCTTCTGACCTAACAAGTGCCAGAACACGGTAACTAATACAAAGTGGGAATAAGTTAGCACAAGTAACTACTCTTCCTAAATGCTGTGATCTTGACGCTTAACCTCTCTAGGCAAAGAAGCGCGCTACTACGAAGTTCATCCTACTAGCCTGAGCACTTTTTGATCTGCATTTGATGATGATAATAGCCTTCCGCCATCGCTTTCAACCCTGTATCACAGTTCGTACTACGGTCGATTAGTGATAACGGGCCGTCACCAGCTCCGCCAGGGCCCCCAGAGCCAGCACCCTTAGCGTAGCAAAGGCCATCTTATAAGAGCATTCAATTCACAGGTAGAATTTTGCAAGGCACAGGAACGCTAAGTGCACATGTGAAGTTTCTATTGCCCACCCATGCTATAACAGCAAAACCCACAACTTGCATTCAACTGCCGGCACTAATACTTACATAGTAGGTCTCGATCTCGTCTGTGGATACTGACGTGTGGGGGACCCGATTTAGGTTTTGGGTTTTACCAATTTTGAAGCGCATGATAAATTAGGCTTAGCATTGCTTTTGCTGAGACTTGGCTCAGCCGATGATTAGTTTGGTGACTGAGGAGCTACATTTCGGCGTTATTTATGCAAAGGAAAACGGTCTTCAAAATGGTCGGCTAGGAGTGCGCAACACAGCGCTCGTCGTACCACATTATCAGGTAGTATATTTACATAAACGGCTAGAATTTAGAAATCATTTCTAATTTTTCTTTTTTTTTTCCNAAAAAGAATTTCATGATATTACTGTTATGTGCAGCCTTCAAAAAATAAGACGACGACCAAGCCAAGCTCTAAATCTATCAATCCCCAAAGCGCCAGAATGTCGATACTTAGTATGAGGCTATCGACCGCCATTATTTCATCTCCAAGATACAATATCAATCCAAAAATCATCCCTTTTCTTTCACAGGTACCTCGTGTGAAGCATTATTCTATCCCCTCTATGTTTCGTCCCAGCCATACTTGTGATATTGACGCTGAACCTCTTCACCGGTATCGGCTTGGCGGCTATCACCCGATTCTATTGGGCGATTTGTTCAAGAATAAAAGGTATAGGGTTATTCAAAAGATTGGATGGGGTGGTAATTCAACTACTTGGGTAGCTCGTGATCAGCTGTTAGTTTTTCCGATGTATCAAGGTGCGTTTCGCTTTCTGTACCCTAACATGGGATTAGGCACGGCGGAAATGTTGCGTTAAAGGTGTCTGTGTCAGAGAAGAGAAGCAACAATGAGGCAAATGTTCTAAATACTATTTCCAGGCTTTCAGAAGAGTATCCCGGACAGGACCACCCTGGCTGGCACCATTTGGTGCGAATGCTGGACCAATTTACGGTTGATGGGCCTAACGGAATACATGATTGCCTTGTCCTTGAACTGCTTGGTCCTAGTGTACCAGATGTCATCGAGTCCCTTTATAGCGATGGCAGACTCCCTGCGGATTTAGCCAGATCCACTGCATACCAGGCCTTACTCGGTATCGATTTCCTCTCTAGCCATAAAATTGGACATGGGGGTGAGTAGTAGGTATTGGGAGAACTCTCACTTTCGTTGCTATCTGACAATTTGTTTCTATCAAATTAGACCTCCATTCGAGGAATATCGCGTTTGCTTTACCGGACCTTGCCTCTTTGGACGAGTCACATTTTCTTGAAAAGTTCGGCCGGCCTGAGACAGCACCGGTACGGAGTGTTGACGGCATAGCCTTGACAGCTCACCTCCCTAATTACATAGTCCGGCCCATCTCTTTCCATGTTCGGAGTATGCGTGAGGAATTACGCACGTCCACAGTCAAAATCATTGATTTTGGCGAGGCTTTCTTCCGGAGCCAGAATGCCGCCGCGGTCCACACGCCCCTGGCTGTCCGAGCGCCAGAAGCGATATTTGACGATAGGATTGATCATTGCATCGATATGTGGAGTATGGGTTGTCTGGTATAACTACTGTCCTTGAATATGCCGTTCCTCGTTGCGTGCTAACAGCGATAGCTCTTTGAACTAGTGGCCGGCCAGCCACCGTTTGATGTAGTTATGCTAACTCGAGCTATACTGGTGTCGGAGATGATGGAATTCTGCGGCGACGAGCTGCCTGATCGATGGCGAGGGAAATTGGATGCGCTGGGGGTGGGGAGAAACGGGTCTACTAGTAATGCCCCCTGTACGCTGCTGGATTGGTTAGAGGATATCTACTTTGATGACAATAAGATGTCGGAGTTTACGAGGCAGGATATCGCAAGGGTGTCCGAGCTTGTAACACGAATGTTGAAGTTTGAACCGTCTTCAAGGGCATCGGCAAAAGAAATTATAAGCGATCTCTGGTTTAGCGAACTGAAGCCATAAGGAACAAAATATAATTAATTACTTATAGACGAAGAGATGTAATCACCATATGATATGATGCAGAGAGTCCTCACGGCGGTAGAGAAAACGGGGATCCAGTCAGACAGATCAAAACATAGTAGGGAGACCGACTACGGCTATGTGATCTAACGAAACAAGCCAAGGGGCGGCAACATCGATGTCCCTCTTCGAATCTTTGGCGGCGCAGAGAAGCCATGGCGCTGATACCTTAATAAGACCGAAGAATAATTTAGTAAGTTTAAGTAAATCGTCCTGTCTATTCTGCCTTAAGTCGTTGAAAATGGGTTTAATAGGCCAAGTTATAGGTATTCTGTAGATTAGATAGTGATCTGTGGGTCTCTGATGGGTCTGGATCCAGTTGTCTCACCCACACTCACCTTTAGCCTTACCCAAGATACTAGGGAGTCTAGGTAGCCAGCTGTAGCTAATATCAATGTTGTCCGACGATGTCGCATGTTTGATATAAGATATATGATAACTTATAGCAGGAATCTTGGGTACCGAGAATTAGGTATTGAATATTGGATGTCAAACTAAAACGTTCAGAAACAAGAACGCGAGATTAACAACATCGTCTAAAGCAACATTAGACCCAACCCCATTAACCTCATACCTCTAGGAAGCCTACAGGTACCCTATTCCTCTATATAAAACACGCACGAATTTACCTTTTTGACTCTCACAAACTAGAGTCCGAGGAAAGTGAGACGATTTGCCACTATCGAAAGAAAAGCTGATGAGGTCCCCATCTTCTGTCCGCTGCAAGGTATTGCCTCACACCGGAGACAGACCAAATGGAGGACTCGGGCAGCGGTGAGCAGCCTGAGGTCATCATTATCTCCGAGCATGGCGATGTGAT
>JAPESX010000978.1:0-12552 GCA_029590615.1 Nemania bipapillata
CTGTCGGCCCTCGGCGTGCCGCGATGATGACGCCAGACCCATCACATCTATAAGCTATTCATTAGATTCGATAATTTCAATATGAAATCCCTTTCCAATCCTCAGGATGAAACGTGACGTGATTGTATATAATGAGATACTACACTATAGTAAGCCTAAACATCGGGCGGCCGGTAACACAAGGCTAGGTCGTACTACCCAGAATATTAGAAATATCCACCATACCCTTGCGAGTTTGATAGCTATACCTATGTGTTACTCACAATGCTAGTTTTGTTTGTTTTTTAGCTTAATTATCCGTGGGACACGGGATGTCGTCACATTTGAGTTCGTAGATCTCCCGACCTCCCGGGTCACTGGAATTCGCAAACAGCCTGTTTTCTGTAGATGGTTGAGATCTTCGGCGGGGTAGGTTACCCTGGAAGGGCATACAACTCCAAATAATCCCGACCGTTTTTATATTTGGAACAGCAGACTGTTGATACTTGCGCTGAAATACCATTGGTTCGTAAATTTTTGTTTCGTGTGATTGGTTTGTGTTGTGAGTGAAATCTTTTCTACTTTGTCGAGGTTGGTAATGCTGTTATTGTTGTGCCTCATCATTTCCCTACCTTTTTTATACGGCGATGTAACTTTTTATGCTCACCACTTCATATTACACCAGAAACAAGGTGTAGTTCTATAAGCCCATTGTAACTCTTAGTTACATACTAAGTCTAGCTATGAGAATGAATTTTAAGAACAATACCAGTTAGGTTGGTTAATGAGCTAATTATCACTATGAATACGCTTGTTTTCCTTTCCTTTTTTTGGGAGCGAGAAAAGGCCAGTAACTGGAAGTCCAGATTATAAGCTATCATATATTTTGAAATAGACTAAGTCTTTGATCATCGACTTTCTCAATATCGGGGTCAAGATTTATTAACCTTTATTTATCTTCGAGTCGTAAATATGTTTATAAACTACTGTGAAGCTAATGNTTTTTGTTTGACATGGCGATACTTGTGTTTTATTTGATTATAATTGAAATAATAGCACTCTGTATGTGCATATCACCTATATGTGCTGAAAGGCTTTGCTAAATCTGTATATAAATTGTTACAAAGAGATCCATGATATTCCTGTCTTACAAACATCCTGCAAATTGAGTGCTCTAAAATAGACAAGATCTCATATCTAGTGACTCTCAAATTGCCTCATAATTTAGCTCCTTCTCTGCTATAACAATAATTTTGAGTCTAGCTTAAAAAGATATGCCCGTGGTGGTTATCGTTCTATCTGGATTATAAGACATTAGAATTTATCATACGACTCCGTGGGCATATAATCGGGGATTAAGAGTATTGTCGCATATGGTGCTCGGCGGTCATTACTCATAATTTTTTAATTGTAACTGTTGCGCGTCAATAACAATCAGATGGTGCGCTCACAGCAGAGCGGTACACAAGTGTGTGGAAATGAAAAATTGGGTTGTATACCCATTTTAAGCAGCTTATATGCCTAGGCCTGCTAAGAAATTATTAGATTAGAAGACCCATAGAAACATGGCTATCTAACCTCCGTAGACACGATTGAGGTTAAGCACGTTAAGAAAGGCGATGTATTATGTAATCTTTGGGAGGATTCGGTATCATGCTAACCGCCCCCTTTCAGCCGGTGGTAGCTCTCCGGGTAACCCAAATTAGGCCGTACCTCTCTAAATGCCCATAATTGGGATATGCGGCATCATATATGGGCATGCACGGTAAAGGTGATCTCAGTTGGCTATAGTTTAATCTACTCAAAGGGGATAAATGCTTGCTGACATGTCGTAGAATGCAAATTAAACAATAGCATTAGTATTAGGTACGTATAATATTCACTAAAAAACAACAGTCAAGCAAAACGCTCCACCGACCATGCGATGATTCATCGTCTTATTGCCTTCCCTTAGTTGTTGTGGGACTTCCCGAACTCCAATCTCGTAGTCGTCAGATATGATTTTAGTCTGTTCAAGCCTTTTCCGCATGAACTCGAGAATCAGGCATGAATAGCCGTCTGAACCTGTGGATATACGCGCACCATTTCGTGATATATATCCGGGTGGTTCTGCATCATCTTCACTGGGTCCCAAGCGGCGGCCACGAGGATGGTGTCGACTCCGCTGCTAAGAGGCGTAGTGAAGATGTTGCAGATCTGCAGGCCAATGAGAAAAGCGAATGCGTCGACCACTGCATAGGTAACGGGGATATTAGTATGCACCCGATGATCGATTTTTATTATATGCCTACCTGGAGTATAAGTGCCATTGCTATTATATGCTGGGGCCGTGAATTCCTAGGAGTACAATATAGTGAGCCTTCATGTCGCATGTTGGGATGGAGGTAGACGTGAATGAAACTTACAAGATAAAGATGCGCTAACAGGGCGCAAGCGAAGCCCACAAATGTCGCCCCCATAGAGAACACCGGGCCAAGAAGACATTCGTTGATTAGAGCATCAATACCACGTTGCTTAATCATGGTCCAGGTATCTTTAGCCGCTGCAAAATAAGGTTTACCGTATAAAGCGATGTACGAGAATGCATATCGGTTAAGAAACTGGACAGCCCAATCAAGAAGGGAGACAAGACAACCGAGAACAAGGAATAAGATCGAAGCGACAACATTACCCTGCGCCATCTCGCTGCGTCGCGCGACCGAGATGATCTGGCGCAAGAAGTTGATGATCGCTACCAATAACGAACCTAAAGAAATAGACCCGAAGGAGTAGGTGAGGGAGCGTTTTAAAGCACCGCGGGTCACAGCCCTAGGCTGCTCTGACGCGTTGAAGAAGTACCAGGATCCAAAGACACCGGAAACAGTGGTGTGTGTTACATTCTTGATGACTTCCGAGATCCACTAGGAGGAGTCGTGTCAGCCATGACCGATCTTCAGGGAGGGATGTGTATATTAGATAATGAAATTAACTCACATAAGAGGCAAATGTGATGAAGACTAGAAGACCAGTGACTTTAGCAGTGCTACAGCCACCACCTCCAGCTGAACATGCAGGGTTGCCGCCCTCAGGGCTGTACTTGGCGTAAACAGCGACAAATGTGACGGAGAAATAAGCAGCAAAGGCAGTCCCAAGTATTCCAGCTAGGAAGCTCACTAAAAAGACGTGGCCGTAGCTCTTAGAAACATCAACGGCTGTCTTAAGCAACAGAGCGCTGAATGGAATACGAGGAATCCATGTCTGTATTATGTAAGCTGTGGTACCATATATATAGAAGGCGAACTAACAATGAATGCGAAGATCCAGAACGCAACGAACAGAAGGAATACTATTCCACCAGACCAGTAATGACGATAAAGCATATAGATGGCCGTAACTAGACCAAAGATGATATTGAGAATCCCTACGGACCGCTTAGTAAAGCTTTTATAGTCTTTGACTTGAACACATGAGTACCTGTAACCCAGATGAAGGCCTTGGGGAAGGTTCTGGCAAGGAAGACATAACTATAGCTGAGGACGGCAGCGACAGCGAGTATGAAGGCAAACAGAACAATAGTGTTTGTGTTCAAGCCAGCACGGGAGTTTGAATCGTAGATCCCGTTACCGAATGTGCTCTTGTCAGAAGCTAGGTATTACGGAGTTAGCGTGTGCGAGCCAGTCAAGTCCACTCTTGATGTCTAGCAAGCTTAATTGTAAAGCAATATCAAGCCGTATTTGGATATCCTAGGTTTTACACTGGAATTAAGCACTTGGTAAACATACCATAGCCATGAATTGCGAGCCCGGAGACAACAACGAAGCCGGCGCAGACAATAAGGAACTGGGTACGAGGGGTTAGCTCAGTTTACCCCAATTCCCCAATTGGGTCTGTCATACAAGGATACCAGCCCACAGGTCATTGTATTTAGGTCTCTCTATCTTAAATGCCTGATCGAACATAGGCTTCTCTGAGTACTGTGGTGGTGGCGGCGCATTGTATTGCTGCGGCGGTGGCTGTTGCTGCTGCCCGTAGGGGTTTGCGGCCTCTGGGGCATTGTTATAGTAGCCGGCGGCTTCACCGTAAGGCTGTTGGTTGGACATTATGGGAAGAGTTGATATTGCGAAGAATATGGAAAATTAAGAGGCCACAATGGGGTTCGAGGGTGATCACCAGCGAGCACCTAATGCGGTGTCTGGTTGCATGCGTAATGTTTTGATGTAGCGATCATGTCTCGGTTTGATGCAGAGTGGAATGTTGGTTTAGTGTAAAGCATATGACGGTGCTCTAATGCCCGCCGGTGCCAGACTAGGTATGGTACGGAAGCTTGTGAGAGCTGATCTGTGGCTTTCCCGAGATGGGCATAAACGTTATTGAGTGACGCACCTGCTATTGGCCGCTTTAGCATTACCACGTCACCGATCTTTTGTTGTGCCGGTTCTATCGGAAATCGGCAATTGAAAAAAGAAAAAGGGAAATTATGTAGTCTTGGCGACGCTGGTGATGAAATGTCACTACTGATATCACCGCTTGACTGAAATAATCCACCTGATTTAATTGCGAGTTATTTGAAGCATTTCAATGCAACTGGAGGTTTCTATTTCCTACGGACAAGATAGACAGACCGTGGGCATGTCTCAACTCACCCGGATGTTCCAAAACACACACCACGCTACAAAGTATATAAGCGATGACGCAATGTATGGACTACCATAGAAAGAAATCTGGATACCATAGTACCACAATGCTGCCATCAATGGCGCTCCTACAAGAGACCCGAGTGTTTTTACCATCATNACAATGGAAAAAAACGCGACTTTGGGAGTCGCCCCCGTCAGGCTCAGTACTTCGCGAATGTATCCACATGCGTGGCGAGTTTGCAAGCGATAATGTGAAGACGGAAAGCGGCACACCTAACGCGTATATTAGAAGACTAGGAACCAGCTCCCAGATGACGCCCGAGACGCCAATTGCGAAAGCACCCAGGACAGATGAAATCAGACAAAACCGTGCGTAGCGAACATTGGCGCTGTCAGACAAGGATTGGGACGTATTTCCTTGCGTGGTGAGGAAGAACGGAACCACGAATGTCAATAGAAAAAAGTTGACTACGGCTTTTGCCGAGAGTAAGTATCCTGCTGATGCAAACGTCCAGCTGTATCGTTTGGATATGTATTGAGCAAGGAGTTTCGTGTCGGCGCTGGCTATACTAGTGAGAAGCATTGATAGGAGCAGCAACGCGAGCTGTAAGTTTCCAACAGCAGATACTAACGAATGCACGCGATCAACGACAGAGGCAGCTATAGACGCACGAGAGGACTGGGCCTTTAAGGTGGGTGACGAGATCAATGGACGTCGCGCTTCAGCAACATCGTCAGGGGTCGTCTCTTCATCAATGGGCAATAGCAATACCGTCGGGATTGCTAGCAACAGGAGGATGATTCCTAGCCAGAACGGAAGAGACAACTGTATTGTCATGACGGCTGCTGCTATGGCAGGGCTGAGGAAGCCGACTACCGAGGTTAGAGCTGTCATTCTACTGAAGTATATTGCTCTATATGGTGAGGTGGCAGATGTCAGTTTGTGGGCATAGAGGTAGTGAGTAAAGTGACAAACCGAGTTATTCGGTCCTCCGTGATTCTCGCCGCAAGCCCGTATATAAGAGAGTTGAATACCGTGTCACCTCCAAGGACGGAAAGAGAGGCACTAGCGATTGCAGCCCGTGGTGGAAGACGGTCTTCGAGGTAAGTGATGCCAAGAATCCAGAATAGCATGAACATCCGAGGGACGAGATTTAAAAGCAGAACCCTTTTTCTGCCGAATCTTTCGGATAGGAAAGTGAGCGGTATCGTCATCACAAAGTCTTGGGCATATTAGTATAGACATTAATAAGGGGCTATAGAGGTCTCGCATCAGCATTCTGCTTACCACCAACGATCCAAAGAGTCTCAAAAGCTCCCATGATCCAGGCTAAGTCCTGTTGTATACTATCTACTTTGCAAAGCTTCTCATCTACATCGTGATCGGCATCATAATATGTTCGACAGAGGCGGCGCTCAAGGAGCCGGTTTAGCGGGATATTGGAAATGCCATTAGTGAGGTTGACTAAGAGCAAGAGGAAGAGCACAAGCCAGATTGCATAGCGTGAAGGTTGGCGAACACTAGGAAGAGACTGGCGGCGCCTATGTGGTATAACGTTATGAGAATCAGAGGCCGAATCTTGTGTGCTATTATTATCATCCATTTTAAATCGCATGTGGCCCAGTCTCTATCATTGATACTGTTTGAATCGCGTCCCGGGATGGTTGGGACCTGGGTAGGTAAGCTGTAGAATCTAGATAGGTAGATAGGTACAGTAGGTAGCGCGTGCCTCCCTATCTAAGATAGTGGAGATGTAACCTGGAACCCCGGAGCGGCGATAACAGCACCGATAATAACATAAACACGATAAGATGTTAAATCCGAGGATAGGAACCTTGGAAATTCCACCTGTGCATTAAAGAGCTAGCATACATGCTAAGCGTACCCTTGATATCCTCAACCTATTGTTACTGTAACCCCCCACCCACCCCAACTTAGATGTGCATTTTACCTAGCAATTCAAATAATACGTGTCGGTTTGCTTGTGATCAATTTTTACATCACCCATATGAGGTTTTGAGATCGTGGGCTCAACCCATGAAAAGGAGCCATGCCGAAGATCGACAGTAAAGAAGACGAGGAGCTTGGCGTGCTCGAAGATAAGACAGAGGCTCTGACTCTTCATTCAAAACGTCTGGAGCGTATTCGAAAGAAGCAGACGAGGAAGGCAATGAAAGTGAAGGAATCCCCTCATAGCTTCCTAAGCCTGCTTCCTTATGAGTTGGTTATGGAGATCCTCATTCTTCTTAAGCCTAGCGACCTCTTCAGACTGCAACGAACGAGCAAGCCGTTTCATGACTTCATTATTCATGAGGAGGCGAGACTTGCCCTGGCCGTGCTGGAGTGGCGCTATTCGTGTTTGCAGAGGTGTTTCCGATTACCAGTGCTGCTCGCAAATATCGATCCTGCCGTCCATCGTCTCCTGCAAACACCCGAGCGCCAGGAGATATTAACAATTCACAAGAAGCCCTATCAACACATAAAACCTCCAGAGCCCACCGAGGTGTGCACGTGCCTTACGTGCACGCTGAGATGGTCTGCACTAGCCGTCATCGTTGACTTCGCCCATTGGCAGGAACATCTTGACAAAGGCGAGCCCATTCCCATGATTCCACGAGGGAAATTTCCCGAATGGAACCAGGCTATCATCACTGCTCATGCGGATATTGTAAGAAAGGCGTTATATAGTCCTCTCTGGCATGCCCGACTCCTGGAAGTTCATCTGGATACGACTACGAGGTCAATACGTCGCCATACTGCTAACAAGGGAAATAAGCGGCGGCGGTTTCGTATGACCGAGGATGATGTAGATTCGGGGACAGATTCTTTCCTGGCACGGAGCGGGCCGCCATCATTCGACATTCCATACCATAGAGATAACTATGTGCGTGATTTTCGGATGATCCTTTCTTATCTTTTGCTGTTTTGGTCATCCTATAATGGCTCTATCTTAGATAGGACTCATGTCTTAGACGCTTTCCTACTCTTCCGAATTATTTGGGGGTTACACTTAATGTCATTAACTAACATTAAAGGTTTTAGTATCTACTTGAGACCTTCATGCCAAATCGCAGCTGGAGTCAGGACTTTTCTCGATGGCTTTATGTGCCTGCCGAGCAACATGATAGGGATATTGAGTTTGTCGTTCTGTGGGCGGAACGTCGAAGAAGAGCTGAGCAACAGGCTAAAGGGAAAACAAGGGAACAGGCTTCGACGCTCCAGATACAGCCCTGAAGTCCAGTGTATGGCCTATTTGAAACGTTGAACATGATTCTTATTACTATTATAAACTCTGGGGCATACTTCCTTGTCTCGGCATTGCTATAGCGCCATGTCTCACTGATGTAGGTCTCACTTCGGCTCCCTAGGTACCACTTAATAAGAATAGGACTCACAACCGTTGCCCATTCAATCGGGCACTGCTATACTATAGCCTAGTATATGCGATACCCATCCTGTAACCTATGAACTATTTTCGCGCTGATAATTGGAGTTTCGAAACAAATTTCAAGGGTAGGTATTGAGGCATGGTTCTTTCGTTATAATATCTCGATCCTCGACTTCCACCTATCTACTTGTATGCACATTAGCTGGTGTCGATTTATCTATCAGCTAGCTCACAACTTCGTGTTGTAATTAAAACCTAGGCCCATGAATCTAACAATGAGAAGTGTGACCCGAGCACTTGCCTATCACCAATAATACTCACTATCGCTCCCAAACAATAGTTTTCTCTGAGCCTGTCAGCAATTAGGATCTCAAAAATCAAGGCATAATAGCATCCGAGTGGAGGAATGAGGCAAACGCTCGCCATCATGCGATATTATAGCCTTACTAGGCTCGAAACTAACCCCCGCCGGGTTTCTGGTAAGCTATAGTCCTCAAAAGCGGGGTTGGTGAGCTCGGAGGTAAGAATGCATCGAGGCCGCATTGTGATGCGATGAAGATCACTGCTGTCGCGTTGGGCGTGTTACTGTTGGAGAATCGGCATGAGCTGGGCGCAGTAGGCCATGTGCACCACATGCGCTGTTACATCTTTATTAAGTAGGTCTGTTATAGTGCTGTGTCGCGTAGTCTGCGTAGTCATTGCCTCTCATCATTGTGGGCAGTCGGTAGTCTACTGATAATCCGAAAAAACCGAAGAAATAAAAATAAAAATTAGGAAATAGAATAATTATGCAAAACCAGTTCATTATGGCAACATTTCTGGGGTTCTTGATGCGGCTTGTGCAGGGTGACACGTGTCGTGTGCCTATGAATAGGGAATTCATAATTAATTGGCGGCCCTGGCTCTTAGTAGTTCCTGTGTGCTTCCTGGAATTAATTAGCGTATACATATAGCTAGCTTAAATAACGGTACCTGGAAATATTGGCTTGTGCTGTAGATGGAATATACCGGTGATAATCAGAGTCAGGTGCGTCAAGCAAGGGCTAAGAGATCTCCATCAATCTTATCTCTAGGTTCTGGTCTAGGATGCATGCATACCTCCCGAGCTAGTCAGCAACTGCCGGCATGGGTTGGGTATTATTGTACCAATAGGCACGCTTGATAGGACCTGTCTTCTAGATTTTCCTTCTAGAAGTTTGATTTTCTTCGAAAGTACCCTTGCGCAGGGCTATTTTTACATCGCATTGAAGAAGTTCCCCTGTAAGATGGATTCAATCATGAAGAGTGCGGTTTTCTGAAACTGTCCCAGAAGGCTTGCAATAAGCATCTTCAACCGGACAAGGGTGCCAGACTCGGAGAATTCATGGCGTATGGCTGATGTTATAGGCCAAGGGATGTTAATCGTGCCCAAAACCATTCACCCCTAATCCCAAGATGGCGCAGCGTAGGCGGCTTCTTTGGTTACTATCCATGTACCACCTATCACGGTAACATGCGATCACTAGTATTGTTGACTATTTCGGAAGCGCAGGAGGTTGCTTAAGGTAAGACATAATTTTGGCTTACTTGGTAGTCCTGTACGTGAGATGGCTCCCTAAGTAAAAAAATAAAATAAAATATATTGGTGTGCACCCCCAAGATTCTAAATCATGCCACAAGAGTGACACAAGTCCCGGACAACTCAAATATGTACGCACGACCTTAATTAAGGCGCATCGAAGTTTCTCCATGATCAGTTGAGAACAATGGCGACCGTCCTCGTCCAAAGAACTGCGCCGAGCAAAGACAGCCTCGAGGCACGAGCAAGCCCAGTAGACGATATACCTCCGCTGGGAGTACCTAGGGAGGAAGCGCGACTGCTGTTCCCAAAAATAAACGACTTTGATAAAGAGGCGATTGCAACTCAGGTATGCTCGATCTTGAATGTTACTAGTTCTGCTTGGATTCTAATGTGACGATAGCCAAGCGTTTTTGACGACCCTGAAACTGCAGAGAAATACCACCCTCGTCATGACTGGTTCGTGGTGTATCACCTTCGAAGTCTCCTGCTGAGTCTAAATATGACCATGGCAGGGAAAATTATCATCGTTTCGACCCGCGGGCTCGCTGGACGTGGGCAGAGGAGTACCAAGTGATCCGCAAAATGGACGCCCGTATCATGCTATGGGTTTGTGTTATGGCAGTGTACGTACCCTCGAAGCTGACCGGTCCCTTTTCTACTTCTGATTAGGCGTATATGTCTTTACGCTTCATTAGGCTCTTTGGGGGTCTTATAGAATGCAACCAGCTAACACCATGGGTATAGGGCTTTAGAGTTTGACCGCATGAACCTTATCGTAGCCTTGGCAGATAATTTCCTGGGGGATCTAAAGCTCTCAACGAATGGTTCGCATGGCCTCTATACTTCTGCATACGTCTAGCTGACGCACATATAGAATATAATATGGGAAATACGGTCTTTAAGGCAGCGTTCCTGGTCGCGGAACTACCAGCTCAGCTTCTGTCTAAATGGGTTGGTCCTGACCGGATGCTTCCTATACAGCTCACCTTATGGAGTCTCGTGACAGCGGCCCAATTCGGGCTCAGTGGGAAAAGCTCATTTTTGGCCACCCGTGCTCTCCTAGGGGTATTGCAAGGAGGATTCATTCCTAACGTGAGTCGTTTGTGGCCTGACACAATGGATCGTTGCTCACTCTCCTATTTTCAGATTATCCTATACTTGTCTTACTTTTATAAACACAATGAGACGACCGTCCGCCTTGGGTTTTTCTGGAGCGCTGGGGCTACAGGACAAATCGTTGCTAATCTGATCGGAGTTGGACTTCTCGAGCTACGAGGGCGCTTGGGTTATGCTGGTTGGAGGTGGCTGTTCTTGGTTGAAGTAAGGCTATGAATCACAGGCTCTGGTGACTTTATTTTGACTCGTGTTTAGGGCCTCCTCACGTTGCTCATCGGGCTTTTCTCTTTCGTTCTCGTGCCTGCTGGACCCTGCCAGACCTCAAGTTGGTATCGTGGGAAGGCGGGCTGGTTTAACGAACGGGAAGAGACAATTATGGTGAATCGTATCATTCGAGAGGACCCGAGCAAAAGCGATATGCACAACCGAGAGCCAATTACGCTTGCACTGCTTTGGAAGTGTCTCACGGATTTTGATCTTTGGTGAGGACATGGTTTTCGGTTCATGCGATAATGAAGTTCACTGACGTAGGATGTAGGCCAATCTACATCATCGGGTTGACCCACCAAATACCAGCAACTCCGCCGGCGAACTACTTCACTTTGGTGCTGAGATCGTTGAATTTCACCACTTTGCAGACGAACCTCATAGCCATTCCGGCTGCAGCTTTGCATAGTACGTCAATGTTAGCCCCAGTGACTCAGAGATATTGACTAAGTTGTGTAGTCTTTTCATTACTGGGCTTAACGATTCTCGCTGAGTATCTTGGTGAGATCTCTTTGACTGCGATACTGGGCCAGTTATGGGTATGTGATCCTAATCCGTCTTCAATTTGCCTTTACGGTGCATCTAGGAAGGGGAAGTGGCTTAGTGTAGCAAGCTACTCTATTCTTCTTGAGATTAGGGTGTATAGCCAACGACCGGCATGAACCTTAGATACTAATAGCTCGTCTCTGAAGATGTTGCCGTTTTTGGTCTGGCTAGCGGTGACAGACCTTGCGCATGCCAATCGATGGCTCCAATGGGCACTTACTACCCTTCTACTTGGGTACCCACTCGGTGCGTTGAACCCAGACAACCCATTCCCTCTCCTGGTATCATAACTGACGAGAAAGTAGCACATGCGATTCAAGTGGGCTGGGCCTCGAGGAACTCCAACTCAGTCCGATTACGAGCAGTGTCCGCCGCGCTGTACAACATCTTCGTCCAGGCCTCGGCGATCGTAGGGTCTAACATATACCGCGAAGATGACGCGCCGTATTACCATCGCGGAAAACAAGCAGTTGCTGGCCATATTGGGCGCGAATGTCGTCATTTACGTCTTGACCAAGTGTTACTATGTGTATAGGAATAAGCAGCGCGACCGAAAATGGGATGCGATGAGTGCGGAAGAGCAGCTAGAGTATCTCTCCACGACGACCGATGAGGGGAATAAGAGGCTGGATTTTCGGTTCAAGCATTGATTAGCATATTCGTTTTCGGGCGGCGCCACGACAGACTGTGGCTGAACATAGTAGACTATAGATGACATAGATGACATAGACATAAAGAAAATGGGTTTCGATATCGGCGTTTTTTGTAGTAGCAGTGGCGCAAAGGCTGAGACGTTGTTTTGCTGTATGCATTGCTACTATGCAATACTTGTAAGCTGTCGTGTGCTTACTAAGGTGGGAGGAGTCCATAAATGGCGAAGCCCGGCTTACCCTGCCTTTGGTCCGTCGACTGATATCGGACCTCAGACGATAGTTTCCGTTAATGTTGGCTGAAAGCTTGAACTGCTTTTTCTGCGCCCCAGATATTATTCTAACTGATCCGACAATTTCATGATCAATTAATGAAACCGGAGAGTGAGAGTAGTCGTCTTAAACTAGACCAGACCGGTCAACCTCCG
>JAPESX010000979.1:0-12540 GCA_029590615.1 Nemania bipapillata
GGAGACGGCAAGCAGCAGCAGGGCATCCTTACGAAGATATGGATGGGCGATGCTGCGCCCGACTGGAAGGAGGAGCGCGATAAGAAGGAGAAGGAGGCTCTGCAGGAAGGCGGCGGTGGGTATTGGGGTCTTATCACGGACCAGGTTGCGGAGGTTTGGCGGGGCGGGAAGAAGAGCGAGGGGGAAACCTCGGGGGAAAAGACGAGCAGTGATCCGAAGGAGAGGTGAAGGAAAGGGGCTGGCTCTCTTCTATACTGGGGAGGGCTAGTGGCGTTGGATTGTACATAGCTAGTGTATGATATGTATGAACTGCATGAGATGGAGCATATACAGGATCCGGAGTTGAGGTCATACGGTTTTTAGGGGAGACTACGTTACCACAGGAACTCGCATCTTCAAATATCAACCATCCCGCAATCGACAGTTTGTCTGCACAATTAGGGCATCGTGGTTACCGGCGAAATGCCAGTTGGCTTTTCTAGCCCTTTCTATACCTAGTCTGCCTTTTTCGGGAAACCGGAAGGCTGCCTATACTCCCCCAGACGATTTTCCCAACGCATCCTTCCTTGCTACGATCTTCGCAGGAGCAAGTCTTAGGGAAGCTTAGTTTCTTATCAATAGAGGCGAGTACGGCACATGTGTCGGAGATGCCACTAGTTACCCAAGTTATAGTTTCAATATATCTCCCGTTATTAGCCTTAACTTCTGGTCTTCTTATCGCTTCTAGTCTGGGTACCCTCCAGCCTAGGAGGTTCTACTATAAATATGTTTATTACCAGGCGCCGTAATCCGCGGAGCTGTTATCTAACTTTTAAACTTTGATAGTATATACTTATAGATTTCACGCCTACTGATGCTGCAAACTGGGAGCCACCCAGTGTTTTGATTGTACGAAGTTCATTGGAGGACTCTACGAAAACTCGACAGAGCTGCCCTAACCTTATCTATCTTATTTGTATTCATGGTTGTTGAGTTGTACTTTGCATTAAGAATATTGTGGGAAGCTTGGTGGCTAGCCTATCAGTCGGAAGTTTCTTGAGCTAACTACAAAGGTCCATTCGATTCACTCTTTCTGCCTATGTTCGTCATCCCCATACATCTGCAGATATGTTGCTTGAAGTCGCATCTTAAGGTGCTCTTCTGCAGTCAACACTTTGCGTTCAGCATAGGGATTTCCGACGTTGGTGGTAGCGAGCCCTCCCTGGAAGCTGTGAACACGCTCGCTTGGTACAGCCGTGAGCGGTGTATCATCTGCGGGATGACAGAAATAGGCAATAGAGTACCGCGGATCGGTTGTCGTTTCACCATCCACTAGCCCGGCAGCATGGGCATTTCTACCCGTCTCGGAACCCGCAAATGTTACCCGATGCACGGTGCTTCTCAGCAGTCCGTTTGTCCAGTATGAGAGCAGATCACCGATATTGACGAGTATAGGGGGCGAGGGGTCGTTCTCTGTCCCTGGCGGACACACGGGGACAGAAACCCAGCGGTTTGTGGGTGTCAGGATTTCTAACCCAGCTTGGCCCTTGAGACGAAATAGAAGTGTCACCGAGCCATAGTCGGAATGTGCGCCTGCTCTCACGTCGGCGTCTTGCGACGGAACTGCGCTTGGTGGAGGATAGTAGAGAAACCGGAGGATGGAACCTGATGCCTTGTCTGGGGAGTGTGCTCTAGTAAAGAAGCTCGGCGGATCAACTCCGAGTCCAATGCCAAAAAGGTCTAGTATTCTGCAGCAGAGCTTATGGCATGATTCACGAAAGGCGGCAAGGTCGGCCTCGTGTGGTTTGATGCTTTCGGGTATTGGCTGAGTTGCCTGGTTATTGCAGAAAGCTCCGAAGTTAAAGCCTCTTGTGTGTCACGTCAGCACTCCTCATAGCAAACAATCCGCGTTGCTAGCGCTGGATAGGGTCTCTTTACTCTTTGAAGTCTCCTACCTATAATATGTTAGAGACTGTTCTAAGCTCGGCATACGGACGTTGGACTAGTTGCATTTAACAGGGAACATACTCGCTGCGATTTCGGATCTAGAGTCTCGGTGTGCATTCCAGACCAACCCTGATTGTTCTTCTCTATTTTGCATCGCTGCTTGTCTTCCAGCGGGGACTGGAAAAGGGTTCTCGACTAGATGGGTTATCGGATGAAGTGATTAGTTGTAGGAACAGGACAGGGGGATGCAACAAGAATAACCATGGCGATTTCCGCATACAATACTAAACGCTTGCTCAACCTGGAGAAAAGACAAGTCTTTCCCTGTGTTTCTAATGTAAACGAAACCATGCTTGGCTGCTGCATCAACGAGCTCCTCGCCTATGCGGGCTTGATCATCTGGGCTATCAGAGATATCGATGATGGGGATAGATGCACCATTCGCCATGACTAATTTCTTCACGCTATGACAAGATTATTATTATCATTGTATATGAGTGAGACGGGATAAACAAAAGCACATATGTAAGTTGGCTGGTAGGGCTTATACGCTCAGATAACAATATCTAAAACGAGGCGGAGGAGGGATAGAAATATCGAACCTAATTTGGGAGGGGCGCCTTAGAGGATGCTACCTCTGTACTAAGAAGATAAGTACATACTTCAGATACATACCTCATCGATTTCGCCCCAGGTCCGAAACGATATAAGCCTTCTTGGGTAGCAATTATGTCAAAGTGTACCTATATTTATATGAAATCGGTTGTACAGACTGAATGTGCGAGGACATATATCGGGCTCGATACTTTTATCTACAAGTAGGTGTCTCTTAAGAAAGAATTGTCATAAAGGCAATGCCTAAGCACGTACATATAGCTGTTGTAGGTACCTACATAGTAGGGCGAGGCTATACATACCTACAGAGGCCCCCAGAGCCACGAAGCACTTGTGCTTGCATATCGTACTACCTACTGTACTTTCTGGCCTGCCTTTGTTTGCAATGTGGAACTTTAACAACCTGCCTAGGCATCTACAGTATATACCTAAGGTACTAGATTAGTAGTAGTAGTGATGATCCAAGGTAGGCAATGGTACTGGCGCAAGTGGGCAAACAATATCCCATAGTTATGACTGGCATATGTATCTCTCTGCAATACCTTAGGTATTATCCACAGCTATAGGTAGGTACCCACTAAGAGTACCTACCTACCTAAGGGTTTTTGTACCTACATAAGTCTAAAAAGGTACCTATATAACATATTCCAGGCTAGGTAGGATAGGAGGTCCAGTGCATCGTCACACAAACTGTATCTCACGACCTGGATCGAGAGCAAGGCTCAACTTCTTTCCCCCAAGCCCTTTTTTCCAATCTGCCCAACCGTCGCAACCGCACCTCCCCCTGTTCTGTCGACTTTATTTACCGAAGGTGTTCATTCTCCTCTATTTACTCACCTCTTATCCTCCCTTTCTTGTCATTCTTTCCCTGCCAATCCCTCTGGTTAGAAACGGCGCCCCCCCACTACCTCCTTCTCTCTACAACAGCTCGAGCCCTCCTTCTACGTCGCATGGGCAGTCCTTGACGAGGCCGCGGTATTGTGATCCTGTCCGCCTTCCTGCGATAATCTCGCTCTTTCTCTTTACGCCGACTGAAGCTTCCGCGGCTTTAGTTGACTTTGTGAATCGCACACAATGCCTAGTAAGTCTTACGATGCCCTATTCGCCGTGCTGGTTCTGGGCACCTCTACCACTGGATTGCTCTACCCTCTATATCGATTTCCCATCCCTTCAGCATCTACGCGCGCCCACGACGATAAGCTGCTCCCTAGGCTGCGGTCTAGTCCAAACCCCCAGCAAACAAACGAATCGCATCGATAGCCATTCTATTCCTCTCTCGCCCCTCTACAATAGCCACCATGTCATCTTCGTTGGCATCTTCGTCAGACCAGTGGTATCCTTTTCCTGGGACAGAATCTTCCTTAGCGTTTACTCTGACCGCCGCTTTAAATGGAGTCATCTCGGAAATACGGGAGAAGACGGAGCGTCTAGAAGCAATGAAATTCCTTCAACATAATATGGCGGCTGAACTGTTTCAGTTGAAGCTAGATAGCCAGCCAGTCTCCATGTCTTCTACGCTTTCGACAGAAGAAACAAGTTAGCTACCACATGTGTCAATAGCACTTCTTCAAGCATTCCGATTACTTGCGGAGCCTTTTCACCCTCGGGAATATATATATGCCCAGCTTTTGCTTTGCACAAGAATCGAAACGACGTGGGGAAGAATGCTAATGCTCCTTTTAGGTTCATTTGAGGACCACTGGATCAATGATCAGATAGCGTGAGTATATGGATATAGCATTTCCATAGTACCGTGCCATAGCTAATTCTGTTAGAACCGCTGCCACTTCCGAGCTTGAAGATGCCACCGTTGTCGTCGATGCGTCCTACTACCTTCAGCTTTTCCTTGCCAACGCCCCCTACCAAGAACCACTGCTCCCCGCGCTAGGCGGCTTGACGGGTGTTCAGTCTCACATTGAGAGCGATCTGGATGGCTGGAAGGCAAACAATACTACGCCCCTGTTCATCTTTAATGGGCAGTCTATAGTGGGGTCTGATGAGATCGCGATTCAACGAGGCATGAGGGCTACTGCAGGGACAAATCAAGCCTGGACCTTGTACTTTCAAAGTCAAGCTAACGAGGCCGTATCGGCCTTCGGCTCTCATAAAGGCAGGTTGCCGCTAGATACTCCATGAATATCGAAAACTGAGCTGACCTGTATTAGGGGCATATCTTGTTCAGAACTTGTATCCGCTTCTCCAGAGCATCCTAGATCGTCGTGGACTATATTTCAAAGTCGCACCTGTCAATGCCGCTGCACAAGTAAGTGTGGAGTCTTATTTTTGTCTGTGATGCGGCCACTGACTATTGTAAGCTTGCCTACTTTGATTCGAATAACCACTATTCTGCCATCATGGGTTCCCAAGAGCTTCTGTTATATCCCATACAGGACCTTGTGATCCGGTATATCGACTGGGAAAATGGCAGTTTCACTGCCATTCAGAAGAAAAGCCTGATTAAGAATCTAGGCGTGACTGAATCGATGTTCGTAGATGCGTTGCTGATGACGGGAACATCTTTCTTACCCGGTTTCCCTCCCCTCAAAGAACAGAGCATCACCCCTCGCCAACCGTCATCTGTACAAGATGCTGTCAATCTTTTGAGGACTGCTGAAAAAACTGTCACAAACGCTTGTAATTCCTTCAACGATATCCTCAGCAAAAGGGATCCGAGTTGGCTCCAGAAGTACCGAAGAGCTAGGATGAGCGTCGAACACTACATCTACATCGACGAAACTGGCGAAATTAAAGTAAATAACCCTGAGACTCTCACTCATGATAATTGGGAATATCTTGGGTATCGGTTACCGGAAGAACTCTACCATTACCTCGACCGTGGCCTCATCGGTGGTCGTCTTCCTAGTTGGATCTCGAACGGCCAGGTAGTTGTGTTCCCAACCCTCGATGGAGACAGCCCCGAAGAATATCGACATCTTGTCACTGACCAGCTGATGGGGCTGCGACAACTTGCCCTATTTCTTATGCTTCCGCGAATGAACAGGGGAATCCAGTACAAGCCTATCAATGTCAGGGTTTGGTATGATGATAAATACTCTCGTAAAATCGAATATCGCCCACAGGACCTTCAAGCTGTCAAAATTATTCAGCAAGTAGATACTTGGGATATCAAGAAGGACGTGGTGGAGAAACATTTCTCTAACCCAAAACACGGGAATGTCTTCTTCGAGGTCACGGCCTTGAAGAACTCTGATTTCGCCAAGGCTACGATCACGAAAGCGAAGGTTCGAAACATAGCTTCTGGAGATTTCATCTTGTCTATCACCGTCTGGCGGTACTTGCATCTGCGAGGCTATATTAACGATAGTCACCAGCTCACGCCGTGGGGCGAGGCTCTAGCCAAATCACTCGAAGCGCTGGAGCCAACCGTCGTGAAACACGCCACGGTTCCCGGCTTGTTTGAGGCAGTTCTCCTTGCATATGAGCTCCTTCGATTTGATCTTCTTAATACGCGAAACCAGCACCCGGAACTTAATGGGTTGCCGATGCATGGCACTGACGATGATAAAGCTAGCTTGCTGCTTATCAGCCGCTGTGCAATCCTGTTGAAGCTACGCCATCAGGCTAATGGGTACACCGGTCCCCTAAGCAAGAACTTCCTATGCTTTCGGTCCCTTAGCTCAGCTATTCGTGAATCATGCCGAGACCTGTTCGAAGCGATCGTGGCATCTTTGTTTCTATATGCGCAAGCAGACCGCGAGAGAGAAGACTATCTTCACATTGGGCATAAGTAAGTATATGCTTAGGCCGGCTTCCCCTATCTTACGGCTTGTTATCATGCTCTAACTATTTAACAGCTTGCCATTTTTGACCGATACAGATGTGGCTCTTGGAATTGCTGTCAAGACGTATCTTGACGATATTAATCCAAATGAAACGGCAGAACAGAAAGCTCTGAAGAAAGCGGGTTTCCCAGGAAAGTTTGTGCCATACGCAACCAACTTCTTTGAAGATTTAGACATCGCCTGTGATTTCTTCGGCGCTCTTCATGCAGGAGTAAAGACTCTTACTAAGGAAATATCCGGTGCCGATAAGAGTGTATGGGACAAAGCAGCCGTCTACCTTCAACTCCGCCGATGAGATGAGCACTTTCTTCGGACAAATAGTACGAAATGTGACCTGCATCAGTATACCCGCAACGAAGCGAAACACAACGCGAGGCTTGGTTATATCTATATCTCCACAAGGACATGGCTGTAGGCATGAAGGCGGGAGTTGATACATTGTTTATGCGCGCTTCAAAAATGCTTGAATCCTGCAAGTAAATGGGACTCGCTAATGTAGCAGAGAGTCTGTCTATATTCTAGCGTTACTACTCTTCTATGACACCACGATGTTACGTGTTCCATGCAAGGTCTATCGGATTACATCACCGGGTTTTTGCGAGGCGTTTGAGAGCAGGGAAAACATTAGGTCTATCATATGCAAACTAAGAATATATCACTGCCTGGTATTAAAATATTGCTACATTTTTGACGTGAAGGGCAAGCCTGGTGCCCTAGGGGGGTTCGGAGGAAGTCACAGCCTGTAAGTTATTCAATATACATAGCTTCGTCATCTAGATGCAATCACAGCGATATACAAACAATAACATACTTGTGTAGTAAACAAAGGCATAGAACACATTCGATGTAGGATTTATTTCGTACTGAGTTATAGTATACCGTCTTGGCTAGGGTACTTTTTATCTTTATCTACTCCGATGGGCAGTTCGACACGCATCGGAGGCGCAACAGGTCCTTGATATCTAATTAGGGAATACTGGCCTTAATCTCCCTCGTTGCGTGCTAGAGTCGAATGCAACTTATGCTGCTTCATGAGTGACACACTAATTATGGCTAATATGGCCAGCCCCAGCAGCGTGAACCATACGCTCCGAAAAGCCTCCTGGAATGAAGCCGCAACACCATCGTACCAACCATCTGGGAGGTGATTTAACTCATCTAAGTCGTCCCTGATCCGCTTGATCTCCTCCGCTGCGCCCGGTAGATCCCCGAAGCGCTCCCACAAGTTGCTCTTCAACACGTTTTGGTATATAGCCGAGCCGACTGTGATGCCGACAGTACTGCCTACGGAACGGAATGCATACGTCGCCGATGTGATGGTTGCTTGATGCGAATGGTCAATGGCGGCTAAACAAGCAAGTAGCGTTACGGTGAGCATCGCACCCTGCCCCGACCCAAGCAAGAAGAAGACAATCCTCAAGGGCCAGATGGGAGAATCTTGGTGAAGGGTAGTCAATATGATGGAGGCAGCAAGTTGGAATGATACTGCTAGTATTCCCAAACCAACATAACGCCCGGTCCTCTTCATAATGTACCCAGCGCCAACGGAACAGATACAGATGCCCAATGGTGCAAATAGGAGAACCAGCCCCGCACGACTGGCGCTAACGCCATATGTCTGTAGATAGAGAGGTATGTAGAAGAGAGACTGAAATTGGAGCATACAGCATAGCAAGTTTGTCATACACGCGGCGAACACTGTTCTGTTGAACAGGAGTCGCACTGGAATGACTGGCTGTGCAGTACGGGATTCCCATATAACGAAGAATATCAAGGCGGTTAGAGATAGGGGTAGCGCTGTGAGAGGTAACGGATGGGTCCAGGGCACGAGATTTCCGCCTGCATTGAGTCCCGCTAGAAGGAGGACAAGGAATGAAACAAGTGAGAAGACACCTGTGAAGTCGATGCGAGCAAGGTACGACCGCCCCGACACTTTCGGGGGTATTCGAACGAGGTAGCCAACTAGTACGGCAGAGACGAGGACCGGAGGGACCTGGACGAGAAATGCGAGCCGCCAACCCCAACTCGAGTTATCGTTGACAAAGCCGCCAAACACGCCCCCCAGCATTGCCCCAGTGCCGTAGCAGATATTCCCGACCCCTTGGACGACACCACGATTCCTCAGAGGCACGAGATCCGTGCCGAGGAAAGTGCTAATAGTCATTAGGCCACCCCCACCACTACGACGCTTACGGTCAGTCATCATCACCACTGTGAGCGTTTTCTATTAATGTTTTCGAAGCCGGGGGAAGGATGTCGGGATATTATCCAGGCAATCCGTCGTTACACTTTATATATATATACAAAGGGTTATACGAAAGAAGATAATTACTCAGAGAAGTACTTACATCCCTGCGACTATTCGTCCGAGTATCATGACATTCGCACTTGGAGCGAGCCCGCAGATGAGGTTTCCAGCGGCAAAGAAAATGTTACTAAAGACCAGGCCCGGGCCACGGCCGAAGATATCGGTCAATCGGCCGGAGATAGGCTGGCACGCGGCGTTCGAAATGAGATAGGCAGTTGCGAGCCATGGAAGAAGGCTCAAGGACTGGAACTCGCTAGAGATAGGAGCGGAGAGCGTGCTGATGACACTGGAGTCGATCGCTCCGAGGAATACGCCAATCCAGCAGGTGCCCATGATTGTCCAGAGCTTGAGGCCGGTTACCTCCTTGACGATAATCGTCCGCTCATCAGTGCCATTGGTGTCGGATTGTTGTTGCTGTTGTTCACTATCGGCCGCGGAACTCCCGTTGCTCGAGCTGCTCGGCAACAACGGAGTCCGCTCGCTCGTAGTTTCATCCCGAGCCTTGCCATCTGGCTCTGCAGAAGTGGGATGCCCGTTCGTGGTCATCGTTAGAAAGAAGGGGGGTTGCCCAAAGCGACCCTAGCAACCAACGATGGTCTTGATATTCAAAACGACTTTTGTAACTTCCCCTAGATCGTCTAATCGCTGGCCCGCTATAGCTTAACAATATTATTACTAGTGAATTAGAGCAGAAAGAGCCTTGTCCTATACAGCATACTTGTAGGGGGGATGAATGAGTCAGTCAATTAATGAGTCAGTTGGTCTGTTGGTTGGTAACCATCGACCTGCAGCTTGTCAGCGGCAGATCGGAGAGCAGAGAGTGAGCACGCAATGTCCTCAGAGTAAGTACCGTGGATAGAATATCGGTTTATTAATGCGTAATGAGGAGTTTCTTTCTTAATCGGCAGATCATCGGTAAAGTTAGAGAATAGGGAATGGCGCCAATGGCTTACCTGGGTGAGCGCATTGTTAGCCGACCACAAATCGCCGATGATCGGGTTTCTGTTATACATGTGCAATATCATTTGGTGTGCATTGTATTTATAGAAAAGAAGAAGAGAAAAAGAAAAGAAAAGTCTGTTCTAAGGAATTGTTCTACACCGGTCCCAGATCATCGAAGTCTCTGGCTAATGACGCCTCAAACGTATGCAGGCAGGAGTGCCTTTTTTTTAAAGTAACTTGGCATTGATAGATGCCATAATACCTAATCCAGGTTGGCTAAAAATGCACCCACATATACATATAAGTCTAGTTCGTAACTGCCTACATAGTACTATACATATAGATATAGAGTAACGCCTTGCGTCATTAGACCCTCTTACACGTACATTAGGTATGTACCTGAGGGGACTTAGTGCTCTTATTTACGTACCTTATATATCCATATTCCTTTTAGTACTAGGTTACCTATGTGTATATGTACGCCGTCTACCTAATACGCCTGCATGCAGTGTATATAACAGTCATTACATATCTAGCTAGATTTGTACAATCGGTAACCATAAGATATCAGCTCGATGTTGGGTTTTTATAGGCCACGGAACCATCGATAGCACAGTTAGTCTAGATAGTTCTTTGTTGCTCAGCCAGATTCAGCTCGAGGTCACTAAGTATTCGTAGTCGTGGCTTAGCGCTGTTTCGGATGGCTGTGCCTCGACCAATTTCTCAGTGGAGCGACTGTCGAAATAAGGGGATTTGGCTGTGGATTCCACCTTTCGTAGTAAAAAGGACATGTTTTAAATGATCGGCCATTACGCGTGTTCTTAGCCCGTCAGCCCAACTCAGCCAACTGGTACCTATGAATTGCTGTACCTATTTTCAGACTTGTCAAACAATAATAAAGGTCGTCGCAACACAGTTTGACAAGCGTCTTTGAACTTTTTCAACTTCATACGTTATTTTCTATACGACACTAGATCATTTTGCGTGGCATTTCCTCTCGCTCTCTCCCACGTCCTTATTCTCTCTAACGCCGGCACGCGACGACGACGATCGATCCCGAGCTGCTGCATATTGCGAAACTCCCAAAACACCTAACCCACCCAAATATCTAATCAATTCGTCTGCCTATCAAGCTTGTGGTTACACCTCAGCCGCGCCGCGTCCATTGCGACCACGTCTATCTTACCTCCTCTGCCATATTTCCCAAAATCTGAGGCACACTGAATACGACTCCGTCCCGCCGCATCCTACCCTCGTATTCGACAAACATCTTGGTTGCCTTAGTTACCTTACATTATGGCATTATCTGAAAAGCTGAATATAAACCCCGATAAGGTGCCCAACCTCAAGTTGGGCCTTCACGTCGCCCAGGTCGTCCTAGCATTGACGGTATTCATTCTTGAGATTGTTGTCTTCAGGGCAGACAAGTCTAAGATTAATGGGAATAATGGATGGCCGTTCGGACTGGTGAGCCGGAACCTTGTTGACATTACAATCCTCAGAGTTCAAAACTAACCTTCGGCCCTACGCTTGCAGTGCTTTTTGTCTATCCCGGCATGGGTCTATCTAGCCTTGGCACCCAGGTATGAACGAACACGGAGGGCCGCCAACCCAAATGTCATGCTTGTGGTGGACTCCATTTTCGCCATCTTCTGGCTGTCTGCCTTTGCCAGCCAAGCTGCCTACAACACGGCGAATTCGTGTGGCACTGCCTGCGCCGTGAGCAAGGCTGTTGTTGGCATCGCATTTTTCGAAACGTGAGAACATTCCCTAAGCTAAGGTTTCTACCGACCTTTTCAAGCTAACAATCTACACAGCCTAGCCTGGGTTTTCTCTACCCTGATTAGCGCATTCACGTTACGCTACTACCAACAAAATGGCGATCTTCCTGGCTATGAAAGAATCGGCAATACCCAGAACATCGATCCGGATAAGGCCGCATTCTCGATGGCACCTCACGACGAAGAGGCATACGCCCCGATCAACATGGATGACCACCACGATGATGGCCACGACGATGGCCACGAACTCCACCAAAACCGCCCGTATGATTCTGATTCATACGGATCACGGCCCATTTACGAGGCTGAGACGTCATACCAACCCCACCATACTTCGAGCCCAGCGCCGCACGAGAATCCCTTTGATAACACCTATCGGACTCACGGCTCAACATCACCGCACCCTAGCCCTTTCGCTGACCCGTATGCTGCGCCCTCAGGCGGATCGCATATTTACGCTCCTCCGGCGGCTGACGACTACGACGATGGGCGGCCCGTCCAGTTTCCTAGCGCAAACTACGACAGAACCTTGCATTAAGCTCTTCAACTCGCCTTAAAGACCTAGCAAAGGGATCCTGGCTCGGGCACGGGCGGCTGGCCAGCTGTATGCATATATATATACTCGGTGGACTATTCGTTAGTGGAAATGACAAGGCTGGTTGTTAATTGTCTACTTTTTGTGTATTGGTTGTTATATCGGGACGGATGGTGTTCCGGATTGCTCCTCATTATGACTCGGAAGATACCAGAGTAGTGTCTTTTTTTATATGCGAAGAATCGGCATTTGCACCAAGGACTGTTTTTGGCCGTGGCCATTATGAATCACGATTATCGGGTGTTTGGTGTGTTGTGTGACTGCCTGAAGATATACATGTTTATGGAACAGAACTGTGCTGTGAGATAACGCGCGAGCAAGAGTTTGAATTAACTCAGAAAGGCCACTCCGGCTCGTTTCACTCACCACAAGATTGAATCTTTTTTGGGTTTCAAAAGCCCGCTGAACGCCTCCAACGCCACTCAATGCGAAAATTCCTCGTAGTTAAAACCTCCGGCTTCATTTTTTTAATTAGCTCGAGGCCCCCCCTTTCCATTTCCTGATCCGCTTCGCGATGTCTGCCGCAGTCTGCTGTCTGGGGTTCAGCTTGCCGTCGCGCGCCATGGCCGC
>JAPESX010000098.1:0-14765 GCA_029590615.1 Nemania bipapillata
CAAGGGATGGCTCAGGGTGAGTCTGCGGAAAGTCGACACCGGACACCCGAAGCATAGAGAGTATCTCCCCTGGAGACAATACGCGAGCACCGATGTGCTCCCCGTGATTGTCGGCGAGATCTACACGGTCGATGTAGAAGTCTGGCCGACCTGTGTTGTTATCGAGCCGGGCGCACGGTTGGTGTTAGAGGTCTCGAGTGGCGATACACAGGGATGTGGGATATTTCAACACGATGACCCTGTCGACCGGTGAGTCCCTCCATACCTATCTATATACAGGATATTGATTTCTAATACTGACTGAGGCTCAAGACCATCGGCTAAGTTTCAGGGCCGTAACCATGTCTGCTTTGGGCCGAACTTGCTGAATTACATACTGCTCCCAGTGATTCCTCCGAAGGAGTCATTCCCCTAAACCGACACGTGTAAAATATCACGCAGCTTTGTTTGATTTCATCTGGCGCTCGTGCTCGTCCTTTTGGCATACTGCTACACCCTTCATAGATACCATCGCCAACCGGCAGTTAAGAGTGCTCCTCAACTCCCAGCGACTAGCGCCGGCCGTGTCCTCGTCTTCGGGGGATAGAAGAAACTGAAATAATTGCTAGTGGCGTTCGCGTTGCGGGAATTTAAAATATTCTATCGCCCTCACGATGCTGCGACGCGTGACTTGGTTGATACGACGGTGTAGTTCAAGTGCCTGAGTACTTGAAGGTGTATGCCATAAGAGGGCATTACCATGCGGGATCTTGGAATGTGCGGTCTGTTTCGGTGAAGCTAAAGGTGCCATGAAGGTCCAAAGCGTAGTCCCAACATTGGCTACGTTAGGATTGTATGGAAATAGACAAGGTGAATATAACTCTATGTGATTGCTAAGGGGAATGCTTAACGAACCAGATAGATGCGTTACTATTATTACAGCTGGCGCTGAATACAACTTATAGGTCGAAGCAATACGTTAAAGTACCCTATCCCATTTAGACATGTAGTTAATTCCCTTTTCCCTGAGTCTTTTACGACGTATTGCCGGTACTGCGATATGCCTGGTTTTTATAGAGAGTTTGTTGAATCAGTAACTTAATCCCTAACCCACTAGACTGCGATGAGCTTGAAACGCTAAAGATTTTTAGGGTAAGATGTCATCCAAATAGGCCTAAGAAATATCCTATAAATATATAACTACCTAATAATATACTATATGAGGCTAGAATTATCGGTCTTACCGATAATGCAAGGTTCGGGCCATCCCTCGTTCCAACAGATTGGTATCGATCCGCAGCCTTCCCACTACCATGGATTATATGATACAGATATCCCTTAACTGAGACTGGTAGAAAGTCAGCTGGAGCCTAGGGTCACGTTTTTGACACCCAGACATAGGCGCAGAGCTCGAAAGCGATTCCGCATTGAAACGAACCTGTGGGGTAGGCATGATTTGACACAAGCTAGGTACGGGGCATTCAACAGAATAGAAGCGAGTCAGCTAGAAGGAAGGTGACTAAAATAATAATAGGCATGTGTGTGCCTAGGTAGGTAATAGGTATGTTATAAAAGCAAGGCACCAATCTAGTGACATATGAAATAGAATACATACCTAATGTATTTAGGAGATGCCTACCTATCATGTAAGTACGGTAGGTAATAGGTAAGAGATACCAGTCAATCTACCGGTATGACGATGTAGAATAGGTAGGTATGGAGACCCAATAATGTTGGCGCCTACATGTATATAATGCCTATCTGAGTAGAGGTACCTACAGATGTAGTAGGTAGGCACTGTATATACAGGTATGTATGTAAGTAAGTTAGGTAATGTGGAATAGGTAATGTGCGAAGAACCAGGAAACAACGCTGTGTTTGCGGTTTCCGGGAAGCGCCGACTGAACTGTTCATTGTAGAGCGAAGGTGACGCAAGGTTCCCCGAAAAAAACCAAAACCAGAATAAGTAGGTAGGCAGGCACTTCCAAGTCTAGAATATATCAATGTGCCACGCAACCAGCAAACGGATGTCACCCCCGAACAGGTCACACCCAGTACAAGCCTTTTTTGACACACTAGACACCAACAACGATGCTTCGACATCCGATTCTCCAGTCCAAAGCCAACCACAGTATCTACAGGACGTACACGTATTCGAGTCCTGCAGAGATAGCCAGCTTCCCGTGGTGCAGTACTTATTCCACAGTATTCCATTCTCGTGTATGCGACACCAGCATCCATCCCATCTACATACATTAAGTACCGTACTTGCAGCAGGGTCTATTTCGAGCCCATACCCACGCCCGCGATAGTTGCCCATAGCCTTGATATCCCGATACAGGCATCCCCGTCGAGATAGGCCAAAAAATATGGAAGACCTCCGCGACGCCGAGAACACCGTATGGGAATTTACGAAGTTAATCGATAATCTCCGACCGGACGGAAGTGCAACTAGCGTAGAGGACCTGCTTGAACGTGAAATGCGCACCCATCCCCAAGACTTCAGCGCTTCACTGAGAAGTCCAAGGACTCTTTCAAGCTCTCGTTGGCGATCCAAGATCCTCAAGAAGAGTTGGGACGATACTGTCCAGGGCATCTGTAAGTAGAGAAGTAGGAGTTTGGATATCTGAACGCCACATCCTACCTACCATGGTAGCTAGGACCTTTCACCTCAGTCGTCCTACGTATTTACCCTACGCATCCACGTCCACCTAGAGCGAGCTAGTCTCCGACACACACACGCCAATGGACATGCCAAGATTGCCACATCCTTATGTATAACCTAGGCATATGCTAACTGGGTATACCCATAGTGTGGAATGAGCTCGAAAAATCCCAGGACCAGGTAGCAGACAAGTTCAAAATCGACGACAAAACGGCACTAAAAGAGTACATCAGCTGTCCAGAGATGATGGATCTCGGGTGTGAGTTCGCGCGACACTATTGGGGGGACCCTGTGAGAGAGAAGGCGTACTGGGCAGCCGAGGACCTGTTCTTCGACCTACAGACCGTGAAACAAGGGGATAGGGACGCTGGGCGATGGACGGAAGCCAAGGTATACAAGAAAGAATGGGACCTTGCCGATCACATCGTGCGCTTCGTCCTTCTTGCCGAACAGTGCCGTCTCTGTTCGGGTGAGGAGAAGTGGGTTCACTGGCAATGGAACTTCGCGGCAAACGTCTGCTTCTACCTAAGCATCCTGCGGTGCTACACGACCCGAGATGCGAGGCAGAGAGAACTAGCTAGGCACGCTCTTGCTAAGAACCCTCCTAGCTCGTTACACTCATCCCATGGAAAAGGGAGCTTGGGTCATTCTCAATCGTCTTCGACGCCACGAGCTGCTCTGAGAGTAACCTTTGCAAGAGAAGCGCACCAGAGCATATGAATAATACTCTGTCATTGCGTTCGGTATCGACCACGCGCTCTATTACACTGCTCGTCTGACAGCTCTTCCTTGGTTTGTGGGAGCGGAGAGATTACTGGAAAGGAAGAAATGGACTTCGCGCAAAGGGGGGAGGTAAAACGCGCGACGCGGGCTAAGATGGGGTCGCATAAGGATTACACATCTCTCCGAAAGTAGATGCAACACCCATGGTATGCACACTGGTGCTACCCTACATGAGAAAAGCAAATAAAGCTAGTAGGTTAAGACACCTGATAGCGGTGTCGAGTAATGATTAAAACCGCATAGAGGCGTCGTGAAGGGCCGGCATTATAATACGGAGTTTAGACTAGACTAGTAATCGCGAATGCCTAGGTAATCGGAATAGACTAAGAAAAAGAAAAGAACAAAAGTAAGATGCACTCTCGAAGATGATGGTATGTGTGTAGCATAGGTAGGCTGGAGGTGTCCCGAGTAAAATATCTTTGGGCTCTATTCATCTTAGTTTTGGGTTGTGGCGCAGTTACTATCTCTTCAGCCACCCTATCTAATGTACCTAGGTAATTGCCCCGCAGTACCTTGAACAGCTCTAACACGTGCCTTCCTAGCAGGTACCAAATACTAGAGTTCCAAGTACCAAATGCGTGTTCCAGGGAGCAACAAATTAGCCTTTGGACGCGCGACAGGTCTTCAGGGACTGTTGTTACCTTATTTCCCCCATCCGTGTTTGACGCACACCCAGACTAGATTTCATCTTCCCATCTCAAATTTTCATCTCGATCTTGATAGTCTTGAAAAAATCCATCACATTCGCACTCTCCATCGAAGGAAGTGGCGGTGGGCTTTCACAATTACCTACCATTTCTAAGGTTCTTCGACTTCTCCCTTGGTAGATACATATCTTTCTTAGCTGCATATTCATTATGTCCGACCAATCTGAACACGAGGATGACTTGCCTTCGGATGTCGTCGGTATTGGAACCGAACAAGACTCTGACGAGTCCGAAACCGACCAAGGCGATGGTTTCCTAGATTTAGAGGCAGAAGAATCGGATGGCCATGACGCAGACGAGGATGAAGACGAGGATGAAGACGAGGATGAGGACGACGGCGAAAACAAGTATCACTATGAAGATGATAATGATGAGAAGTACTATCATTCCTCGTTCCCACAGTTCTCGCGCTTGCCACCCGAACTCCGTGCCCTCATTTGGGAGGCGTTTGATCTGGATTTAAAATCTAAAGGAAGGGTTCTCGACTTCTTTGTCGTTGAAACTGGAACTGGTCAGCTTGATCTATGGGAATCTACCGGATTGGCACAGCAGACCCGCCCAGCAAGGTTGCTCCTTGCCATCAACAAGGAATCTCGCAGCCTCGCGCTAAGACACTACCCCGATGTCATCCAAGTCCGACGCGGACTCGGCGAGGTTCGATTTAAAAGCTCCAGCGACATTATTCTTCTCCGCTTTCTTGGGGTTCCTGACAATATACTCAGCCTAGGGCACTTGTACGATAGCATTACATATCTCGCCATAGATATCAGCGGTGGACAGTGGCCTGGAGAACATGGAGGCTATGGCCTCCAGCCTCTCGCAATGATTGATGATACTCTGCAAGACTCTGAGAGCCTCAAGGGCATCTTCTATTGCTTTGAGGCAAGAAGGATGGGACACCGCAAACTTGGTTGGGCTGTGTCTGAATCCTCTCCCCAATTCTATGTTGAAACTTTCCAGGAAGCCCCGGGTCTAGGCGAAGACCTCAAGGTGCTCTATTGCTGGCCCGACATGACTTCCGATACCCCCTTCGCCGAGCGTGTCAGTGAGAGCTGTATGCAGGCGTTGCCGCCGATGCCCGCACCCGGCCCCATCCCCGTATGGCCAATGGTGCATTTCACATTCGATACGGGTCTTTCATTATACCGCAAGGCGAAACGGCACTACGAATGGGAAAATAGCGATGAACCTAAACCTCCATTGGCGCTTGAGTCATCAGAGGGAGAAGCCTCTTCAACTGATGATGAATCAGACGACTATGAACTGGACGGTTTTGTTGTTGATGTCCATACGTCAGATGTAAGCGAAGAATCCAGCGACAATGAAGAGGATGATTTGGATGTCCATGGAGCGCGCGGTTTGAGCGTTCATGAATATTCATCCGACGAGGATGTGCATGGGCATCAAGGAGGCGCTCGGTTCGAGCAAGGCCCTGATGATTTCAATGGCTTTTCCCCTCTTCAAGGCTCAAGCGATGGGGAGGCGAATAGAGACTTTCTAAATGCCACCACGGTGGTCTACGATAATGAGTCCCCTATTGAAGATCGCCCACAGACTATGAGGCGGCGTAAACGTCGTATTGTATCTTCCGACGACGAGGCAAACGGCGATGGCGGCGGCGTCTCTAACGCCGGAAGTCATTCACGGATTACGAAACGCGCACGTGTTGTACTCTCGGATAGTGAAGATGACGAAAACGACGGTATAAACGGCATGGGATCTAATGTGGAAAGATCCTCCCGCTTTCGAAGCTACGCACATGTGATACCTTCGGATAGTGAAGAAGAAGAAGATGATGATGAGCCACATCGGCCATCCGAACGTAACGTGGCCAATGGGGATGAAGATGAGGATGAAGACGATGAAGGAGACGAGGAGATGACGGAAGAGGAGGATGAAGAGGAAGAACAGGCCCCGAAGCCGATGTCTCTACTAGAAAGACTCCGCCAATTTCGCTCTGACGTCCGAGTCTCCCCAGAAGATGAATCTTCCAACTCAGCCGAAGAAGACGACGAAGAGGAGCAGTATGGATATGACGAGGAACAACGATTCCCGAATGATGAATTTCCAGAATCGGCCGAGGAAGACGACGAAGTGGATGGATGGTGAACCTTCAAATATCACACTGACGAGTGGAATTTGTCGGGGGTTTCTGGAGAGTATTACTGCTTCGGCAACTTTCTAACATCTAATTCAGAGGTTATACGAGCAGCAATCACAGTACCATGTAACGGGTTTCTATGACAACGTTCTGCGTTGATTTGAGAGTAGGAGCTATAATGATGACATTTAATAGATTGGTGGTAATTGCCACCGCTTGATTTTATAATAATTCACCAGGTGAAGAAGCTATATCGAAACATATGTCGCCGCCATCAGAGCTAGTGGTATCGCTACATGAGACTTGGGACAACGAAGATGTTCCAATTCGATAATTATAGAACGTTGGTCTTCCAAAGGATTGCATTGGTGATCTATATTTATCCATCAAGTGGGGATATCCCCCCATGATAGAATTACGTATATATGCTAGGTAGCGTAAAGGGCAAGTTGTTAGGTAACTTCACTATTAGCAGTACTGCGAGCAACCTCAAACAATCTAGCGAGAATGGTCGTATAGCTGTAATCATATATCGCAATGTTCTGCTGGACGCTATCTGGAATTGTTCATGGTCAACATTAGTTTGTTGTGCTTCATTCAAATTAGATATATACCTAGTATCAACAATAGTGGTTTGCACTTACACAATATGGTTCGCAGACCCACACTTGACTGCTGCGACTTGACGCTCTCTTTCAGTGCTGCTAGTCTTTATGGCTGAGCTCCGTTGTTGTCCAATATGTATGTATAGCCATTTTAATAATAGATTTTTTTTATTAAAAAAAAACCTATGAAAAATAGATAGAACAGTATTAAAGTTGGAGGCACTCACTGTGATGGTCTTGTATCCCCTCCCCTGTGCACTAGTTACATGTACGTTGGGTCTGTCCGCCTTAGGTCTGCTAGGCTTCCGCGCTTCTGTGATACAGTGCCCAAGTGACCTAAATGTGGCCCCTTTCGATCTGACCATGTCGCATAAGAATGTGCCGAATCAACGCGGCAACCCAAAACCTTTTTCCGATAGACATCACCCTTCTTCCCTAGTCGGAGATCTCTCGAAAATGGCTATCATAGATCCCGAGGGGGCCTGGAGACAACACCTTTACCTCCAGACACGGCTGAAGGAGAAGAACGGCCGCATCCGCTTACTCACAATTCAACCGCGGCAATACACAGCCTCGAGGTCAGAGGCGCCGCCCAATACGATACATTGTTTCTTGAGGCTAGCAGAATTGAAAGACCACCCACACTTCACGGCTGTTTCGCACCGCTGGTACGCGACAGATGCAGTGGACGAGACGAAATCGGTTCTCGTGAACGGAGCCGCCGTCCCTGTCTCGACGGGCCTGTTCGAAGTCCTTCATCATCTTCAGAATGAGACTGAACCCGTCGTAATCTGGGTCGATGCGCTCTGCATCAACCACGAAGATGAGAACGAGCGGGAAAAGTCCGTGCAGGTCTCTCAATTAGCACAGATCTTCGCCACGGCAGAGAAGACCTTCATATGGCTGGGCACGACAGCAGACAGGAGCGACGAGGCCATGAGAGTCCTCCGGCGGCTTTCGGAAGAACAACTCACCCTCAGCGCCTATGTCGCCAACTTCACGCCTCAAATCGGGCACCAGCTGGCGCAGAAGATCCTCCCGTCTCGATTTGTGCATTCCGGCCCTGCCTCACCCCCGATGAGCAAGGAGCCGCTGGAGTTGCAGAAAGAGCTCGACTCGCTCCGCGCGCCGCTCAAAGCCCTGATGGAGCGCGAGTACTGGATGGACCTGTGGTCCCTCGTCGAGCTCTGCTTGTCCAGCAGGGGCGTCGTGGGCTGCGGGGCGCACGGCCTCGGGCTTGATCACTTCGCCTCGGCGGCGCGGGCGTTGGACCACATCATCAACCATCTGACTTACTCGAAGTGGCTCGCGTCCGCNCGCCTTGGCCAGCTCCCTAATCCTTGCTATTTTCGGCCGTAGAATGACGGGTGAGTGAGAAGATACGAAGATTCCCTCGGCGTGCGTCGCCGCAAATTTGGACCCGGCATCTGACGTCCCCGCCTGGAAAAGAAAAGGGGTTCGTTGTGGAGACGGGTCCACGATGTGGCGCGAATTCAGCGTGAAGAACTCGCCTTTGTGATTGATTGTGCGAATCTTATCAGGGTCCGCATAGCTATCATTTTCGGGGTCTGGGTTGATAGCATCATCCGCCCAGGAGCCCTCCCATAGCCTTCAGATGGGGTTCATCTAGATTAGCTATCAAGCCCCGCTCGGAGTTGGTCAGTTGGTGTCAAGCACTTACTTATAGAGCACCTGAAGATATTCATCAGCCTGGCGATATCTTTCATCATGTTCAATAGGCTTATCCAGTCCGATTGCTTTAAATGCCCCCTTTTTCCAGGACGTGACAATGTTCCACCCGAATCGGCCCTGGGTGAAGTGGTCCAGGGTGGAAAATCGTTTTGCAAGTAGAAAAGGGGGCTCGAACGATGTCGACGCCGTGATCGCGAACGACAAGTTCTTAGTGACAGCTGCCATTGCTGAAATAGCCTAAATCAGTGATTAGGACCTGTATCCATGCCTCTCAATCGGAGACTGAGACTTACGATGGTCGGATCAGTTACTGGCCATTGGGCAGCCCGTCTGATGCAATTGTCTAGACTTCCCTCGTAGGTGTCGTAGCCTCCATAAGTATCGGCCAAGAACAATGCGTTGAAACCCCCTTTATCTAGTAGCTTTGCCAATTCGATCCAGTACCCAAGAGTACGCTTTGTCGCGGACTTGTCAACTGGGTTCTGTGACACTGTTAGCTGAGGCATGTCCAACTCAAATGCGATCGCAGATTACGTCACCTTCCATTGCCCAGGTGAAAGATGCCCAATGGTTGACATGTCAAAAGCATTGAGCAATATCTGCTTTTTCTCACTAGATCCGGCCATCTTGACAACGTTCTGATTCTACTCTCATATGCAATGGTCCCACAAGGGTTTATACTATTGATATGATCCGATAGGAAACAGCCAACTCGCGCCCGTGTCTAATGCAGCCCACTAAGACATACACTAGGTGGCGCTATTAAGGCTTCACGCGTAGCCTCCATCGGGACACAGTCGGATGCGTCCCAAGCAAGCCATCTATGATCTATCATAAAATTCCACAGATTGCGTTACCGGAGGCGGGGTCGTCTTGCGTGATCAAGTAATGGGATGCCGGAATCCTGCATGGAGTATTCCCCCACACCTCCTGTTCCCTGATGAATGAGATGTCGCAAAGCCCTTGAGATTTGGCCATAGGCTCATTATCTCGCGGCACATGCGACATTGGGCGGGCTTCCGATGTCGATATATCACGCCACGTCGTAATGATATCTCATAACCCGCTCCTAACCTCGGGGTGCATACATACCACGATAAGTCAAATGACAGTGGCTCCCTTAGCTTGGGCGCATACCTCCTGTGCGGGTAGACGGAGACCTTAAGGCATTGCGGTTGATCAGGCGTATATGAGAATAAAAAAATGCCCCTACTCGTGCACATCGGAGTTGAACAAGTACCTGGCAAAATTACGGACAATAGACGGCATACAAATTGCTATCAGACCTAAAGTTCAAATAGAGAACCCGCGTTCTCGAACTATATGGATGCATAGTATACACAGAGCACCCAAGCGGTCATTGTCACTATTTTTCATCCACATGTGCGTTATGTGGCATAACCACCCCTCCAGCTTCAGTGTGCGAATGACTGCTACTGCCGTCACAGCTTTCAGGGGTCAGATGATGCTTACGCCTATTAGTTCATGTCAGTTTTCTAGTTGGCGCAACGGTTGTCTAGAGACCTACTCGGCGCGCTTTAGATGGCTATTGAGCCCGTGTACGACAACCAGCAGCAGCACAGCACAGGCTAAGCAGAACGGAAACCCTTTTGGGAAGCGTGGTGCTTCTACTGTTTTAAATGTGAGCAATGGCGTCCAGATCGTAGTGGATTGAGTGAAGGAAGTGACAAGTACGAGCGTGAAGGATCGCGCCGCAGGGGAAGACCGTAGCTGCGTATTGATCCATCCATGGAGGACACTGGACAGCGATACCGCTGCGTATACGGTAGAGAAAGCGAACCATAAGGCCGACTCAGGTACGTTCCAAATCACCAGGATTACAAGACCTATGATATTCCACACAGTCGCCACGGTTATAGCCCAAGCTGGCCCAATAAGAAGATCAGACGCAAAGCAGACGACGAGAGTGTAAAAGATGCCAAAAGCGGGTGCGATGGTACCTAGCTCGGTGACACGAGAATCCGAGTATCGCCCAAGGCTCTTAATCCATAAGAGAAAGCTACCGGTGGTGTTACCATGGATGGCAGCGTTCCAAAATAGGGTATCCATCAACAGGATAGTCCAGAAGTGCCAAGTGAGGAGGACTTTCTTGGCCGTTCTCCACTTGAACTTCTCGTGGGAAACGTGGCCGAATCTGTGTAGCCGTGATATTGCAAGTTCTACGTCTTGCTGGCGTAAGACCTTGCGGTTTGGCAGATCGGGAGTTCCGGGCAGGACGAGGTAGCCAAGGAGTCCAATTGGAATGGTGATGGCGGCACAGATGATATACATCCATCTCCAACTGGCTAGGCCATGAACATCTTCCAGTGTCGATGAAGCAGCAGATTGGATCAGCCCGGCCGTGAGGGATCCCAAGGGTAAGCCAATATAGAAGATTCCACCTCGACGAGCAATCTCGTCGCCTCGGTACCAAGATCCTACAAATGCAATTTAACCAGCTGGTCAAAGTTCAAATGTTAAGCACTTACCAAAGACATAGTGCATCGCAGCAAAGAAAGGTGCCTACGCTAGTCAGTGTCCAAGATGTCATGGTAATGATGACGCACTACCTGAAAAGAGCTATACCTCGAACAAGCCAACCAGAAAGCGATACGCAGCTAACTCGGCAAACGAGGTTGTGCGAAACTGTAGTAGGGTGAATATACCCCAGGCGACGTCTATTCCAGGCAAGAGGTAGTACATAGGGACGTAGGTCAACAAGAATATGAACGGCAGGTTCCCCAAGACGGATCCAACGACATAAAACGTTTGGAGCTGGACTAGCTCATTTCCGTAGAACCCAAGGTCCTCTTTCAACCCAGCGACATAGGCATTATCTGTAAAGATCAGCTGCGGATACGAGAAAAGAAAGAAAGAAACAGGTGCGGGTATAACATACTGAGGTTGGCTTGATCGAGATATTTCACCCAGTAAGAAAGGACCGCATATGGCACAATCAAGATGTCCAGCCTTATAATCAGTTTGCGGTCCTCTTTGGTATCTTCATCAGAGTACCAACGAACTTCGTACCATTTTCTCGTTCTTGGTAGGGTCATCGTAGTGTAGAACTCAAAGGCAAGCTTCGTCTAGTATGATCGGGGTCAAAAAGAGCTGCTCGGGTGCTCGATTAGGGAGGCAGAAACTGTATATACGAAAAGAATATCATATTTCACGCCGCCAAGATGGCATTCAAATTTGTAGCTATACGCCACTCCTGTTCGAAATCCAAGCTTCCAGAAAACACAAAGTGCTCGTCGCTCTTGAGTAACGGCATTATCAGTTGTCCCGAATGTGGCCCCAGCCTCAAAATATTATTATGCGTGTCCACGGATACTGCGCCATGTTGTGCTCAGATGGTTGCAAATAGGAAGTGGGAATTGCGTGCTTGACCCCGCAAGGCGTGATAGGGATAACATGGAGCCGAGTTGTGCCAGCAATATCTCGAAACTGGTCCCGAGTAATCAATGATTTCTTTGTCTTCATTACTCAATTTGTATCACGCCAACAACGCAGTCATCGTGAGGTGTTCAGCAACCCGGTCTCAGGGATATTCATTAAGGTTACCGAAAATGGGAGCAACCGCATCCGACGAAACCGCCACAGTTGAATCTGGCTGTCTGTCAGGAGATAATGGAGCCAATAGATCCATCCGCATATCGGGGGTGGTTCAGCCATGGCTGACGCCTCCCGAGATTTTCAGATACCCCAAGGCGAAATTCGATCTCGAGGATCGTTACATCGATGAGCCGAGATCTTTGAAAGTAGTTGTCATCGGAGCTGGTCTGACTGGGATTACCACTGGCGTGTTGCTTCCCAGGAAGGTGCCAGGGATAAGATTGACTATATTTGAGAAGAATGCCGATGTGGTACGTATGGATTAAGCCCGATAATCGATATACTCGAAACTGATATGATTATCGTTTCTAGGGCGGCACGTGGTTCGAGAATATCTATCCAGGGGTTAGGTGTGACATACCTGCACATGTTTACCAGTCATCTTTCTCGCCTAATACCAACTGGTCAGAGCAGTTTGCCCAAGGAGCTGAGATTAGAGACTACTGGCAAGGAGTGGCTCAGAAATATGGTGTATACGATCTTCTAAAACTCTCCCATAAGGTTGAGGAAGCCAGGTGGGATGGGGCAAAATGGCATGTGACGGTGAGAGATCTGGCAACAGAGACGGTGTTTGTCGAGGAGGCGGATTACGTCCTTACTGCTATTGGCCGATTCAATGCCTGGAAACTCCCGAATTACCCAGGTTTGAGTGACTTCCGCGGCCTTTTGCGACATGCCTCTCACTATGAGTCCACATTTGATCCGAATGGAAAGAGAATCGCAGTAATTGGAAACGGGGCCAGTGGCATCCAGTTAGTATCCAATCTCCAGAAACACGTCGGTCATTTAGACGTCTACGCTAGGAATAAGACATGGATATCTGCATCTTTTTCAGGCGATGAGACTTCGATTGAGCCAATCAAGATCTCCTCAGAGCTCCGAGCCACATTTAAGGACCCGAACAAGTATCTGGAGTTCCGCAAGAACATGGAAGGGACGTACTGGAGGGGCATCGAAGGTATACTCAAGGGATCCGAATTGAACCGAGAGGCTAGGGAAGCCTTTGTCAAAATCTTGGAAGAGCGTCTTGTTAAGAAACCCGATCTTGTGGATAAATTGAAACCGGACTTCTCGCCACACTGCAGGAGACTAACACCCGGCCCCGGTTATCTGGAGGCGTTGACCGAAGACCACGTCGATTACATCCAGACACCAATCAAGCGGTTCACCGAAAACGGTATAGAAACCACTGACGGGCGCATACGAGAAGTCGATGCCATCTTCTGCGCAACCGGAGCCAATGTCGATTCGGTACCCCCCTTCAGCATCTGGGCAGGTGGCAAAGACCTAAGCCAGCTCTGGCGGGAAGGGGGGTATCCGTATTCATATCTGGGTTTGGGAACTCCCGGATTTCCAAACTTGGGCTTTCTTCTTGGTCCCCATGGCGCTGGTCGAAGCGGCACAGTGCCTCATAGCGTTGAGGTCCAAGTCGCTTTCTTCGCCAAACTCCTTCGAAAGGTGAGCCGCGAGGGTATCAAGACGATCCAACCCTCGAAGAAAGCAGCCGATGAATTCGTAGATTACTCTGATGCTTTCTTCGGCAAAACGGTGTTATCGGAGAACTGCAGTTCCTGGTACAACAGCGGGAAACCAGGCAGTAGGGTGCATGGCCTTTGGCCTGGCTCTGGTGCACACCTGACTCAGATCTTACGCGAACCTAGATGGGAAGATTGGGAATATGAATACCTGACACAAACAGGAAACAGGTTCGCGTGGTACTTCGGCAAGGGGTACACGATTAAAGAGTTGGACCCTAATGAGGATATGACGCCTTACTTGCAAGATCCAGAAAAGATCGATATACGAGATCTACATGAGAGTTGGTGGAATCTGCCATAGAGCCACTTTAGGGATAGGTGATAGCCTTATTGATAATGACAAATTGCTTTTCCTACGAACGAATATATATATTTGATAGAAATACAAAATTTGCGAGGAGAGCCTAGGGTGTTTTACGAAAGGGGTGATAGGGGTGACAGAGGGGGTTTGTGGCCTAAGTAGGTCACAGTATTATAGGAGCAATACGACCCAGCAGCTCGGTAGTTCCATTTCCTTTGATACAGCACACCAATGGAGTTAACATGCCGATGGCAAAACAGAGGCGGCGGCTACAAGGTAGAGCGTAGAACTTTCCTGGCCGCTGCACCGTCGATGAGTCAGCAGGGGCTCTCGTACGAGGCCCGCTTGCCAATTCTTATTCCACGTTAATGGAGAAAGCGCAATAATAGGAACCCTAGTATTTAAGAACTTGTAAACGGATGTTTCTTTTCTCCTCTCTTCTTCCTTTTTATAATATCAGCAACCATATTATCTCTCTTAAAGAATATAGGATTTTTGGGACTAATATTGGAGAAAGTGCTAAGATAACCACCCCCCTCGCGGGCCACCCCCTCGCGGGCCACCCTGCACTGTGGGTTTTTGTATGGGGTTTTCTATTTAAACTAAAAAATAAACTACAAGGTTTAAAATCGGAGAAAAATCGGAAAAATAAGCGGCTAGCGTTAAGCTATTCCTAAAAAGGTAGATTTTAACATATAAAAATATAGATGAGTTTGGTGATGGCTCTGATTGAACGCTGTCAAAGTGCTTGACACATGCTAATCGNACSTATCWAAKTT